>BQMI01000568.1:0-51551 GCA_026005395.1 Asobara japonica | reverse complement strand
GTAACTCTCTCATCGTGACAACGTTGCAAAGAGCGTCCAATCATGTGCCCCCTCAGCGTATACGAGTATATCTATGTGTGTAAGTCGAAACGTCATGACGTCAAATGATCCGGGTAACATTGGATTTGATAAAAATGACAAAAAACTCTTCATATGGAAGCGAAAAAGTGTGTCGGAAAATTTATCAACAGAGATTAATCCAGGTGCATGTGGGTAAAAGTAGTAAGGAATTGTCTGTGTACAGATGAGGAAGAAAATGGCTGAGTCGGACATAAGTTTTGGAATGATTTGTGATACATTTCGAACTCGTCAAGAGAATGCCATAAAAACACTACCGCAGGGTATTGATGAGAATGGGGTTGTAAGAGTTACGAAGAGTAAAAAAATTATCCAAAGCATTGTTGATTTTTTAAAGAAATTTCCTAGTCACATGTAATTCTATTTATTTAAATTGAGGTTTACGAGTTGTTTGATGTTTAAGATCCATGCAATAGCTATAAAGAGGTTAGAAATGTATTATGTCACAGAACATTTTTGTTATTTGTATGCTGTGACTGCTAAAAATTAATACAAATGAAGTTGGTTTGATAAAAGTTCATCTTTGGTTACATAAATCCGATGCTCCTATGCCTTCACGTGTGGTAAGCCGGTATACCACCGATAGACACTTGAATTTGCCGCTACTGCCGCGCGTCACTGCGGCGTTGTCGCGTTGAACGAGAGGGAAAATTTTTGTAACTAGACGGGTGAAATAATTGATTTAAAAATCGCAAAGCTTCCTAATGTTTTTAGAAAAAAATTTAAAAAATCTTAATAAATGTTGCGAGTGCACCTAAAAAGTTTCAGATTTTTATCACTTTTTTTAAAGCCTACAAATTTTTTTTAACACTTTTCCCCATAAGCACCTATGTTAATTTCAAACTTGATTATCTCCTACAGAAGCTGTCTAAAGTACTTGAAAATTTTACTGATTTTTTTTTAGGGGAAACTTAATACAAATTATTTTTTTTCAGATTTTTATCACTTTTTTTGACATGATGCCCTATCATCCTTAAAGCACACATTTTGAAGAAAATACAACAAAATCGTGAAAACGAAAAAATTGAAATCAAGAAAACTAATGATACGATCAAATCGCCATTCAGTGGGTTTCTTCACCACAACAAAAGGAAGCTTTGTTCCAAATTTTAAGTTTTTATCTGAATTTTTGCGGACGCTAGAGTGCCTACAAAAGCAAAAAGCAAACAAAACTGTAAACAACAGGAAAATTTAAATATCTTCAATTTCTAGTGAGCAACCTACTAGATGTTCTTCAACCATTCTCTGGATCTCGTTGAGACGCACATTTTGATAAAAAAAATGAGAAAATATCCATTCGGTTTTGAGATATGAACGATCGAAGAAAAAAAAGTCGATTTCTAAGAAATTTACTGACAGATTTCACTGAAATTGCGCCCACAGCTACATGTATTCAATACCAATAATGGATCATTTTTTCACATATTATTCTCACCATTTAGTCCGTTTTATGTTAAATTTTGTAAGTGAAGATTTTCGAAAAAAATTGATACATACGGACACTATGCTCAAACTTCGTATTTTTACGTTTCTAACCATTATATATCGTTTACAAGCATAATTAGCGAAAGTGAAAACTGAACCATTGCAACGCTTCCATTCGGAAACAAAAAATAAACAAATAAAAAAAAACGCCAAGCCCGTGAGTTTTCCTGCATTTCATGTTAAAGTCGCTAATCAGCACACAATATGCATGACAAAAAAAATGAAAAAAATGGGTCGGAAGAATAAAAATGGTGGAAAAACAACGTTAGGACCAACGGACTTGGCGCGGTTTTCCTGTAACGTGCCAATTTGCATCTCACACGAATGTCGCCACTTGAGTCAACATCACATTATCGTAGATGTCACATGTACTTTTAAGCTCGCCGACCACTGTAGGGTATATACCTGCCTTTAACCTACCCAGATGTACTTTGCTGAATACATCTATGTTCTTTTAGCAATTTGATTGAGGCCTCCAACGTATCCCTAGTAGCCACGACTGTCAACTACATATATATGATGCTTAGTTCAACTGGACCCGTCTTCTCGGGAGTTTTTATTTTTGTTCTGAGTCTGCCCCTTACGGAAAGGCCACTATAGCAAGATCATTATGACGTCTTGTTCTTCATGATCCTACCGGTACAACCCCTTCGACAGGCGTAATTTATTGATTAATCCTCGTGAGACTACATCGAACGGAAGTTGTGTATTTTATTTTAAAATAATCTGTTGTTTATTGATTGGTTGATCCATTTCGAGAGTGAACTGTGAATATTTTGATACCATAAATGGTACGACGTCAGCACGGAATACGGTGCTAGTAGACCGGTACAGGCCAATCAACTAAACCTTCCCATGGACGATCGAATAAAGTACGAACCAGGAAGTAACCGAGCAGAACAACGGAGTACCTTTTTCTACTAGGTGTCGTACAAAAACCGCGCCAAGTCCGTTGGTCCTAACGCTGTTTTTCCACCATTTTCATTCTTCTGGCCCATTTTTTAATTTCTTTATCATGCATATTATGTGCTGATTAGCGACTTTAACATGAAATGCAGGAAAGTCACGGGGTTGGCGTTTTTTTTTATTTGTTCGTTTTTTTTTTATTCGTGAAGTTGAAGCCACATGACAAGGAATATCGTCATTTAAGTAGTGGTGTGCACATGTGTGTGCCCTATACGGAGCATAAACAAAACTTCCCGATTTGGTATTTCGCACACCATAAGAACGCAACCATTCTGATGAGCAAACCCAACAGTGATATCAATAATTGAACTTGCGACTAATAATTGCTGCACGCAATCGATTTATATTTGATTTTTAAGCCACATAAAAACATTCGTTCGCCTAGTTACCCTCTCTACCTCTGTACTTTCCCGCTGTTTGACATCCTTCCCGCAATCATCGACATATTCATTCACCAACTATATTCTAGTTCAACTCGCGATATGTTCTAACCTATATTGAAAAAAGTCATACTGAATGTGCATTTTTGTATAAGGAACAACTCTGACGATATCCATTGTTCCCGGATTCCACATTGCTCAGACAACCATACCTCCTTAATTATGCAAATTATGGAAAAAAGTCATTGCACATAAAAGGTGTATTCACACCTAGGTAGGTCATGTAAGGAATAATTTTTTTCTGAGAATTTTCCCGATAACTTTAAGATTTTACCCAGTGGAACAGTATAAACAATTACAATTGTTAATAACATTGCATATACTGCACGAATCCCATCCAAAGTGTAATCCGCTCGATTCTGCGCGGAAACGCTTCGATTGGGACCGTCATGACAGCGTTGCGTTCCTTCGTTTACTCATTACATACATAATTGTTGAGACGGTCATACCTCCTTAATTATGCAAATTATAGAAAAAAGTCATTCTACATCCAAGACGCATTTATATATAGGGAATAACGTTTCTTATATCAATTGTACGCTAACTCTAATAGTTTATGCAAGAGTACATTATAAACAATTGAAATTGTTGACAACAATATATATACTGCACCAATTTCATCCAAAAGCTAATCAGTTCTAAATTATATGGAAACGCTCCGAACGCGACTTTGAGAACCTCCATAACTTCATTCCTTCGTGAGAAATCATGGCGCAAAATTTTGGACACATACATACATACATACACATACACACACACACCGACGCCAACTTAGAATTTGATAGGGATCATTTTGGTATACTTAAAACCCTAGTTAGATAATGAAACAACAAATTGGGATTTTGGGTGCATTACAATAACTTCCCGAATAATCGGGAAGTTAAAAACTACTTCTTATCGTCCTGCACATCACCTCGAAACGTGCACTTGGCCGATTTTTTCAAAATGGTTTTTGATTTTTTTCGGAGCTTACACATTTTTTCAATTTAGGCCGACGAAAATTGTTCCGTATAGTATACCGCGTATACTATATATAATCATCAAGTACAGTATACCTGCATACAATAGGAAATGTCACTTGAAAGTGCTGGATGGCTTAATACATTCAAACTAGTTAACTTTAATGTTCTCCAAGAACAATATGTAAACGTCCTTAGAATTCCTTGGCCTTCTTGGTAACCGCCAAATCATTTACATGCACCCACTCACTTTTTTCACCCGTTAATATACGAGTGTCCACAAATTAAATAGTCACTTGTCGGAACGGTCTTGAGATTCCATTTCTCCGTCTTCTGTCTGATACTGTTCTTGTCAAGTGAGACAATGTCACGTTCGATAACCAATACCTCATGAGTATTCCTAATTTTCATCTTTTGAGACATATTAGTTGGTTTCCTACAATTATTGTACAATTCATGAGGAGTATATATTGTATTGATAATGATATTAATTGTTTGTATCAATCATCATTGACGGGATCGATTAGATATTAGCTGGAACAAAGTAAAAACATGCATTTTTTAGTTTCCATTTCATACAGCTGATAGGTAATCATTAGTAGTTCATTAATCAATTTGTGATAATTATCAAGAATGAGTAATTTAATGATAATAATGTAAACAATCCCTCGATACATTGCGCGAGTTCCTGGGTCACGCGATGCATCATGTTTCCTCCCTCACCGTATTTATCTCTCTATCTGGTGGTGCATAAATTACTCTAAACTGTGTCTGTACTTAAAAATTGATAAAAAATGCGACGAGTACAGGGATGACAATCGTACTCCCAGATGAATAAAATGCCATTAAAGTTTTCCTTTGGTTTTCAATACAAACAAAATTCACTGCATTTCCTTCCCTATTATAGGTTATAATCTGTCAAAATACTCATATTATTCGACCCTACATACGTCTTGAAAAATATATAAAAACTAGTGGGTGGGATGTATTTGTGCCCTCAGTGAGGACACAATGCAAACTTCCCGATTTGGTAACTCGAATTTTCGAGATCATGTCGTTTTCAAAAATTTACGAGACTGTTCACTTCAGTATTTACTGATTTTTTTTTAAATTTCTCTATATGTCGCTGCCTTTTGTGATTTTTTTCATAATCAAGAGATAACTCCCTCTTCCACGTGAAGGCCATTTACTTCTCATTAAGGCCTTTAAGTGTCATTGAAGCATTTTAAAACCAAGAATATACAACAACTACGTTGAAGAAGTTCAATAAGTCGGTATTTCTGTCTTCACTCGACTTCACGTTCCATGACAGCATTGATACACAAAAGTGATATACAAGTATTATATTCAGAGTCCGTCCATGTTTACTGTAGAGACCAATTTCTGCGATGGCCCACGCCATCTAGTCTCCATTCATGCACTCATCCCATGAATTATTTTTTTCTAACGGCTCTACCACCTTAATTATGCGTATCTCCTTCACTCGACTTCACGTTCCTGGCAGCATTAATAAGCAAAAATGATATACATGTATTATATTCTGAGTTGGTCCATGTACACTGTCGAGACCAATTTTTGCGATCGCCGACGCCATCTACTCTCTATTTATGCACTCATCACATCAATTATTTTTTCTAACCGCTCTACCACCTTAATTATGCACATTATGGGAACAAGTCTATACACGTTGTTTAAAGTTGACATTAATTTTCCGTAAAACCGACGCATTTCGGCAATATTCGGGTTTGCTCGGATTGAGCCGAGGTGACTAGCGCCGAGGCATTAGCTCGGTCTGTTCCTGTTCAAGAGTCAACGTGTTCGCAACGTTTTTGAGTTTCAACCGTTTATCAACGGCAACCAACTTCGGTTCAAGTGACTAAATTCCATCTTTTCACTTGTGTGTTAGAGATTCGGGTTTTGAATTTACGTCTCAGGGCTTGAATTGTCTAATAATAGTTTTCAACGCAGTGTTTCACCAGACAATTACCGTGTTTAATTCATCGCATACAACCACCGATTAACTTTGTATAAAGTGTAAATAATTGAGACAAGGGATTTATCCCAATATATTAACGGTTTGACTGGAATTTATTTCCACACTTTCCAGCTCCTTTATTCATCCCCGTCCATCCACCTACTAAACTCAACGGGCAAAATTTAGAAAATCAACATCCAACTTATAACACACATTAAATGTGCATCTTTTCCTGCGGAACAATTTATGTTAACAAATTTTTTCCCTAACTCCAACCGTTTACGAGATATAGCGTTATGAACAATTGAAATTGTTAATAACAATATATATTCTGAGCCAATATCTATCAAAAAAATAATCAGGGCTAAGTTACATGAAGACGCGTCGATTGAGAGCTCGATGGCTTCGATTGGTGTATCCATTCGTGAGAAATCGTTGACGAAAATTTAGCGCACATACATACAAACATACACACACACACACACAGACGACTCAGAATTTTTCGGGAATCATTTTGGTACCCTTAAGACACCAGTTACAGGTCGAAATGAAAAAGTTCGATTTCGGGGTGTTTACAATAACTTCCCTATCGGGAAGTTACAAAAGTGAAAGGTAAATTTCACCCTCGAGTTTGGTCATATTTAGACAGGCGAAAAAATTAATTAACCAATTATTACCCCCAGTGTCACAAAAAGTTGACACCCATGGATGGACAGTTGTCAGTCGGTGACGTTATTAGATTCATGGACAGTTGTCGCTTTAGACAGTTTCACTGGCACAAAACGACGTCTCCCACCCTGGAGCCCGCGCATTGTATAGAGGAAATGTTTGCATTATTATCTTTAAATTACTCACTTTTGATGATTATCACAAATTGATCAATGAACTACTAACGATTACCTATCAGTTATATCAAATACAAACTCAAAATGCATGTTTTTACTTTGGTCCAGCTAATATCTAATCGATCACCTGAATCATGACTGAAAAAAATAATTAATATTATTATAAATAAAATATATACTCTTAATGAATATTACTGTTGAATAATTCTGCATAGAATGAGCCGAAGTAGAAGTTCGTATCATTTAATTTAAAAAAAAGGGGCGTGTGTGGGCCAATTTTTTTGAAGATTCATTTTTTTTTAAATTATTCAATCACATTGTTTTTATAGTTGAAGGGCGTCTACCATTCGCCTAGCAATGAATTCTCATGGTCGTATAGCAATAAATTTTGAATAATCAGGACGTAAATTCATGGAGCACATTTGGCAAGTTCCCCGCCCCTTATAGTTTAAAATTTGGTTAGAGATTACACTTACCTTAATTTTTAGTTTTTTGTCCTAGTTAATTAAAGCACATTTCACATAACACAATAAACATCACATAGTATCAATAAGAAGCGTAGGAGGACCTGGACATCTTCGCGGCAATAAATATTGGCGTAGGCTCGAGGACTACAGGAGACTGGAGGAAGTGGATGTTCCTTTCCAGGCATTGGATCGTAGCAGGGTGTGGGGTAGTGGGTAGTTCCATCTCTGCTCTCCTTGGTGCTGGTGGTTGGACTCTTTTTAAAGTGAAACTTCTTATGGGATTATATGAAGGTGTTACGCTGTCCGGACACTTACGGGGGTGGGGGTGAGGGTTGAATGTGAAGGGATATGAGTGTTGAATGTGGGGGGGGGGGGGCGAATACGGAGGGGGGGTTGAATGCTGGGGAGGAAGGGTGAATGCGGCGGGTGGGCGAGGATCGAATGCGGGGGGGGGGGGGGGGTTCAATGCGGGGGGAGGAGCGCGGAGGGTGGGGGTGGCGAGGGGCCCAATGCCGGGTGTTGACAGCGGAAAGGCGCGGTGGTTTTTTTTCGATAAATGATAAAATAAAATCAAATGGTCTAATCTCCTCCTGTCCTACAAATCTTTTACCATTCTACACCGTCATCGTTTCATCAAAAGTATTATTTCAAATGGATAAAAAAATCATAGTCCTCTTCTGAAGTTTCACTTCTCTGGCGCATCAGCAACTACGCGCCAATTTTTTTTTTTTGAGCCTCCACAAATTTCGTTCGCGCGGCGCACTCTCGACCGCTCGTGCACACTTCACCGAGTTGCTGGTGCAGGCTTTGATGTTTGGCTTTCGTTATTGGAGCCAGAGGAAGTTTGAGAGCTTTTAAGTTCGGCACTTTCGTGCCAGAACTTTTAAATTCGCTGTGCTGTAAGCACGATACGTTGGCATTTATATTTCGTAGAGAGTAGTAGACATGTGTCCGCACGGCATCGACGTAAGACAAATATTGAGCTATATTGATAGGATACACGGAACGTTCCTGCCTCCGTCGGAATCCATGAGAAAATATTTTTGAAAAATAGGCGCAAACCCAGGGCCCTTGAACGGGTAGGCAGATACTCTACCACTACGCCAAAGCCCCGACACACGTGTGTGTGTGTGTGTGCGTGTGTGTGTGTGTTGTTTTTTTTTAAGAAAAAAAAGAGAAAGAAGGAAGCCAGCCGCTTTCCTCACGCTTCCTTCTTTCTCTTTCCTTCCTCTTTTTCATGCTTTTCCTTTCTCTAACAAACTTACAAAATTAACAAATAAAAATATTAAGTGCAAAGGACAATACCCCTTGTCATATACAATACAGTTAGATTTGTCTCCACACAACGACGGAACATCTGCTGAGCAATACTTCGTTGTGCAGGGGACGATAGCCGTGGCTTTTTCAGTAGAGAATCATTTCCGGTCTTCTACGGCAAGAACATGGTCCGTTTACTCTGGTTTTTTCCGTAGCTGCTCCTCGTGGCGCAACTCCATCAGAAATTCCATTGCAAACACGCTAGTCGCGTTCCGTGCTGCCCCTGATGACAGCATGACTTCCACAAGATTTCCAACGTTTATGGGTTTGCCTGCAGTAGTTTCCCATATACATCGTTGCACATGGAAACGTGGACATGCGAAGAAAACATGTTCCGCATTCCCCTGAATTCTCTGACACGTTGGGCAATCCGGGGAATCTTCATGCTTAAATTTGTGAAGATATTCCCGAAAGCATCCGTGGCCTGAGAGCATCTGGGTTAGATAATAATTGACTTGTCCATGCGATCGGTCACGCCAAACATCCACCTTCGGTATAAGCCGATGAGTCCACCGACCTTTGCTCAAAGCACCCCACTGTACCTGCCATCGCTTAATGCTGAGGTTTCGTTCTTCTCTCCTCAGTTCCACCGAGCTCAGCATAGTTGATTTTCTGCGGGTGTAGAGGCACCTACGCTCCTCTGCTAAAACTTCGATGGGTAGCATCCCAGCAATGACACACACAGCATCGTTAGATACTGTCCGGTATGCGCTAGCCACTCTAAGGGCACTCAACCTGTAGACTGGAACAATTTGCCGTCGTGCTGTTTGACTTCGTAATGCGTCAGTCCCGATAGGGATACTATACACTGAGGGAAAAATATACTTCGGCCCAATATTACCATGTTTCAGAGAAATAGATATTTATAAAAAAATGAATTGTATTGTTTTAGTGCAACCCAAGTGACATTAATTAACTACCAATGATGTTAATCATATAAGTCTACGTGATACTTATGAGACAGAGGATCTTAGGTGAATTTGTACAGTAATAATTAAGAATCCCGAATTAATTAATTTTTTATTTTCAAATTAATAAAAATTAATAAAAATAATGTTCAACGCAGGTCAGTTGTCATATAATTGTTTGGAGTTAAGCGATCCACATGATTACATTTAATTGCAATTATCAGAGATTAAATGCAACGACGAAATTTCATTTTTTAGAAATGCCTATTACTCTGAAAAATGAAATTGTTGGGCCGAAGTATATTTTCCCCTCAGTGTATGTTAATACAGACGTAACAACTGACGATAACAAAAGCCTTCTCTTTTGTTTTAGCCCTTCAATGTTTGGCAAGGGTCTTCACCGCACCTGCCTTACTGCTTGCATGTTGGGCTTGCTGTCTAAAACTAAGTCGGGCATCAATCATAATTCCCAGGTACCGTATGTACGGGTGGGAGGTTATTTCGTGCTCACCGACTTGCAGCATAATTGTCTCCAATTTCTTTCGGCTCGTGATGAGTAGTGCTTCAGTCTTATGCTCCGCAAGTTGTAAACCAATTGAGTCCATCCATTGCCGTATCTTGTTAAAAACATTCTCGAAAATCAGCTGGAGCATGAAAAGGTGTTTTTTCACTATGATAATGTCCACATCATCCGCAAAAGCTACGAGCTTTGCCCCCGCCGGCAATGCCAGTTTGAGCAGTTCGTCATGTACCATATTCCACAGAAGGGGCCCCAAGACTGAGCCTTGAGGTACGCCCCCAGTCACCTTATATGTTTTGGGACCTACCTCTGTGTCATATCTGAGTACTCTGTCGGTAAAGTAATTGCCTACCATCTTTTGCATATATCCCGGTACTTGCAGCTTCGACAATGCCGCCAGGATGGAATCCCACCGTGCCGAGTTGAAAGCATTCTTGATGTCCAGGGTAACAACCAAACAATAATGATTCGTACCTCGTTTCCATCGCCTGCCATCGATTGCTTTCTTGGCTGTTTGGACCGACAGGTCTATAGCATCCAACGTAGATCGTCGCCGTCCGAAGCCGTATTGAGCTTCGGCCAATAGACGTTCCACCACTGCCTCAATTCTCTGATGTATAATGCGCTCCAGGATCTTGCCCGCAGTATCCAGCATACAGAGTGGACGATATGATGACGGTTCGTCCGGAGGCTTTTTGTCACCCCGTTTTGGGAATGTAGATTCCTGTAAGGTTCGGAAATGACGGCAACATGAATATTCAGGTCTCGAACCCTCTGCGTCAGCAGATCGTGTGCTGTTGCGCAGTGACCAAGGTTCACCTGTAACACTCGCACTATGGCTGTGTACGGATCTTCTGGAGTGCACCCTGATAGACTGGACATTCGATGCTACCAGTTACATGGGGATGGTCTTTCGTGGGCTCCAGTTCTACGCATAGAACGCATTTCGGAGACGCTTTACAATCGGAGCTTCTGTGTCCGTTTTCGCCGCATTTATAACACAGGTCTGATCGGTCAATGGAGCTCTTGCAATTAACGGCAAGATGCTCGTACTGCCAACACTTGAAGCACTTCATGGGTCTTACCACTGTCACAATACGGGCATATACTAGGCTTATTCGTATTTTACTGCCCTTGCTCAATACGTTCCTTCCCGTAGCTGTAGGAACTATTACTGTAGCTGTTTGTGTTCCTCTGTATAACTTCCGAAGGCTCCTGATGGCACTCAGTGGGACGTCACTGTCCGCGCCGTCAGCTCTTCTCAAGGCATCGAGAATATCCTTTTTGGTTGTGACCTCATCGAGGTCTCTTATTTCCAGTTCTTCTTGTGGTCCTTTATTGAGGACTGTTGCGTCATTTTTGAGGGCTCCAACCAGGGCCTTCTCCAGCTCAATGGTTTACTCTTTCTTTCCTCTGGCAACAATTAACAGAACATCTCCTGCGGCTCTTTTGCGTATTTTGTCCAAGCATGCGCTAGCCGCATAGACACTCGGGTCTTTCTTTATTCGGCACAAAATTTCCGAGTACATCTCCGTACCGGTCGGACGAATAATCAGCGCATCCGGTCGGATAGCTGTTTTCTTCTACGGCGTAGGTTTACTCTGCGTAACTCCTGGGAGGTTTCGGGACGGCCTCGTTTTTTCCTTCGTCTCTTTGCTCTTCTCCCAAACACTTTCATCGTCTTCCATCTCCGGATTGGATACTTCGTCCGTGGCCGTGTTTCCACTTGGTGAATTCTCATCACTCACCAGCTCCTCCACATTCATGCGTACTGTTGTTAGAGCACTTTTGAGCTTCTTTCCTGCTGTGTCATTGGGCGGCGTTCTCTCCTTTCTTGTATCAAGTCTTGTTGGCGTAGCTTGGGATGTTCCCGGTCTTTTGATGGGATCATGGCCGCTCCGTTGATTTGCCTGGAACAATCTGGCACCTGAGTGTCAGCCATGCCGCTGCTGGCAAGGGTGTTTTGAATCCTCCGCTTTCCGGCATGGCTCTTATCCGCTTTGCCGATGTTTCGATCTTCCGAGCAAGATTTCGGATCTCTTCGTTGATCGTTGTTCGATTTTTATCCGTAAGAAAATTTCACCGTTGCCAGATCATTTTCCTGCTGATCCCATGTCGGTTTCATCGTAGTTGGTACCTTGTAGCATTTGGGGCCAAGTGGGCCACCCGGGGACAATCAAGTAATGGTCGACTCTTCCCACAATCCGAGGACCCAGCGCCGGCCACCAGGGCTTTCACCTGATCGGAACCGGACGGCGGAATTTCCCTTTTGGGGGTGTCCGCGTGGGATACAATTGTGTTATCATCACTGTTCATGTTTGCTTCATAGGCTGTTATAGGGAGCCCACCCTTGGCACCCTTCGTTTCGGGAGTTACGTTTCTCCCATGTGTGTGGGTGTGTCCATCTGTGGACATGCAAAACTTTGTCGAACATTTCTTGAAGTACTAATGGACCAATTTGCGTTTTTTTTTATCGATGCGTCGCCGTGGTGCCAGGCCGGAAAGAACTGTCAAGTGCAATAACAATTATTTCCATTGTTATTAACAAATTCAATTGTTTATAACGCTGTATCTCACGCAATAGTATAGATACCCAAAAATGTGCCCAGTAAATATTGTTCCTTATAAACAACTACATATTTTGTGTCTCTTAACTTTTCTCGTATCTTTAACCGTTCCGGCGTTAGAGCGTTATAAATAATTGAAATAATTTAGAACGAGAAAAGTGAGAGATCGCAAAGCTAGTATCTAATCAATGTTCCTTACATACAAAAAAGGTGTCTAATGTGAGACTCGCTTTGCATATCAAGAACGGTGCAGGAGATAACGTGTTGAATTTAACAAAGTGACCGTTTAGGAAATAAAATATTAATATGACGAAAACACACACCACACGCACACACTCACACACCCACACTCACACACACCCACACCCACACTCACACATCCACACAGTCAGACAGAGTGTCGGGGCATTGGTGTAGTGGTTAGAGTATCTGCCTACTACTCCAAAGGTCCTAGGTTCGCGGCGGCCGCCGGAGAATATTTTTTCAAAATACTCTTCTCATGGATTCCGACCGATGCAGGAACGTTCCGTGTGTGCTATCGGCGGTACCCATAAAATGAGACCGCCCGGCCGAGCGGGAACCTAACCCGACGCTGAGGGGGGGGGGGGGAGAGTTTTTTTTTCTACTCTTTCTCTATTCGTATTCACCCACGTAAACGCTGGTAGGCCATTACTTCATGGGCAATACTATGGATCAGAGTACCCACCCATTGCGGCTGGGGCCGACTTCGCCATTTCTGCTCATCGTATTTCTAATCACAGGGTAAACCTCCAGAAACCCTGTGATACGATGGCGGACGTTCTACGATGGAACCCTCCCCCCCCCCCCCCCGCGCGACGGTTCGCGTTCGGTCCCGGCTCACGGTCTCACTTCATGGATACCGCCGATAGGACACACGGAATGTTCCTGCCATCGGGTCGGAGTCCGTGAGAAAATATTTTCAGAAAAAATATTTGCAGTGAGCGGGAATCGACCGCGGGACCTTTAGAATAGTAGGCAGACACTCTACGCACTACACCAAAGCCCCATCACTAGGGTGGGGAGTGGGTTCCATCATAGGCGCCAGGCCATCGTAGCATGGGATTTCTGGAGGAAAATGGCGGAAAAGTCGGGCCCCAGCCGCATGGCTGGGTGCCCGGTACGCCCCCGGAAGGAATGCTTAACGGCCGCTACCCGGGGCGTACAAATGAGAGGGACGGAGAAAACAAACACAGTCAGACAGACATCTCCGCAGTTATAATTTTTGGCCGGCAGAGGACCAACCCAGACCCCATTTTTTTCCCTTCGATTCGGAATTGGTCTTTAAGTATACAAAATTCTTCCCGTGAGATCCTGAACGGATTTGTGTGTATGTGTGTCTGTAGCCCACAATATAAAGCTTTAGCGTAACTATTTCTCTCGAAGGAAGACCACGATCAAGGTCATCGACATCGCAACGAAGCGGGCTCCATGCAACTTAGAGGAGACTACAATTTTGATAAAATTCATGCGATATTTATGTTGTATAAAACCATTTCAATTATTCATAACGCTCTAGCACGAAAAACCGTCGGAGATAGGAGTATAACAATCAAAGTTGTTCCCCACGTCAAAATACACATTTTATGTTTGATAACTTTTGTCCGCAACTTGAATAATTGAGGAGGTTTGGTCATCTGAATGATAGACAATTATTGTATGAAATGAAATAAATGAATGAATTCACGGTCATCAGGAACCTTGTAATCGCCGTATTTCAATGGAGAATGGAGGGTCAAACAGTTGCGATGCAATTGTAGCAGTGTCTACATTGTTATTGACAAATTCAATTGTTCATAACGGCTATTGCATGAACGAATACAGTTAAGGGAAAAATTATACAAGGAAAGGTATTTGCCATGTAGAAATACACATTTTATATTGAATGCTTTTTTTTTGCATAATTTACATAATTAAGGAGGTATGGTAGTCTAAGCGGTCTTTCATGTAATGAGTGAACGAATGAAGTCATTCGACGTATTGCGTTCGATGTATTCCACTGTAAAATAGGGCGTTAAATCCTTTACATAAATGGGAGCAATTGAATTATTCTCGATGCCCTATTGTTCACAGCAGAAAAACGGTGAGAAATACAGTCGAAAGTATGCAATAGAACTTATTCAGTGAGTGGAAATGCACATGTTACCATCGGCACTTCATGGGAAGGCAAACTCGAATTTTTCAAAACTGAATTTTTGGCCCCCTGCGCCTCTATACTATCCAATTGAAGACTCTCCCGTCGATTTGGGGTCGAAAAAGTCGAAGTATGTTTTTTTTCGATTTTGGCCAAATTTAACATTACATTATTTAACGTTACATATTTTCAGAGCTATTATTTTCTTTTCGTTTAATTACGTAGATATACTTTTGGGATGTTATTATATGGTCATTACAGAATTTAGTCTTGAAGTTTTTTTGTCGTGAGTTGACAGATAAAAATAACCTGTCACTCCGGTTATTGTTACATTATGGAACGTCGATGGCTAAAATTTTTGTTATTGATATGTTTGTTTGGTTGTTTACGGCCCATCCATCCCATCACCCCTCCAACGATCATCTACATACATCCACGGGGTCAACAACGCTTACTTATTGGGGTCTGATGGGGAGGCAAACCTAATTTTTTTTTAATTGAATTTTTGGCCTCGTGTGCGTTGATACTATCCAATAGGAGCACTTAAAAAATATTTCCGTCGATTTTGGGTCGAAAATTGAAATTGTTTTTTTTTTTCGATTTTGGCCAAATTTAACATTGGGGTCTTATGGGGAAGCAAACTTAAATTTTTTATAATCGAATTTTTGGCCCGTGCGCGTTTATACTGTCCAATTGGGACCCCTAGAAGACACTCCCGTCGATTTTGGGTCGAAAAAGTCGAATTAATTTTTTTCGATTTCGGCCAAATTTAACATTGGGGTCTTATGTAGATGATCATTGGCCTTTTCGGTCTGGTTTCCAATTCATAATAATGTCAATTTTTTATAGTTTCATTTATTTTCTTGCCCAACGTTTCGGCCACATGTCCGTGACCCTCCTCAGGGGCTGTGTCTACAACGAGTGGACAGTTACTTAGGTTATGTTACATATTTTCAGAGCTATTTTTTCATGTTTTTACTCACATAGATATATTTTTGGAATATTTTTTAAATTGTCATCGCGGAATTAAGTCTTGAAGTTTTTTGTCGTGAGTTGAGTTGACAGGTTATCACCTGTCACTCCGGTTATTGTTACATTATGGAATGTCAATGGCTAGAATTTTCTTATTGATATGTTTGGTTGTTCTACGGGTGAGTGGATGGGTTTTCTGTGGTCGGTGAAGCAGGCGTCTGGTGAACAGTCGGCCGATCACCGCTGGACGGTAAAACAGGTGGATGATCTAACCGGCGGATGGTAAGCTGGCGGTTGATAAACCAGGTCCGTACAGGAGAGGTTGCTCAGTGGGGTCGGTAGGGAAGATTGCTTGTGGAGGTTTAAATTTTTGAATTATAGTCGGTTGCGGTGTTATCTAATTGAAAATTATGGAGTTGTACGCCTGTGATGAGTTTTCCACGTCTGTTTTGAAATTGACTGTGTAGGTTTGTTGTTGTTTTATGTGAAACATCTCTAAAATAGAAAGTCTGTAATGATACTGTTCGTAATGCAAGATTTCGGCATGGTCGAAGTCGAATGTGTGTTTCAGTGTCGTTGCATGTTTTTTTAGCGCTGTGTTGTTGTAATTATTTGTGTTTGTGGAAACGCTGTAGTTATGTTGTAGAAGGCTCTTTTTCAAATAGTTCCTGGTTTTTCCGGTGTACGATTGTCCACAGTCGGCGCAGTTGGTTTTATATACTAGATGAAATTTGTGCTGCGGATATATCTTGTCTCTGGTGGAGCTCAAGTGGTTTCTAATTCTGTTTCGAGTTTTGGTGATTAACTTCATGTTGATTTTTTTGAACAGGCGGTGCAGCTTCGCCGAAATTCTGTCCGAAAAGGTAAAATCATGGAGTCAAGTTTCTCCGAAAGTTGCTTGAGCCGTAGAGTTTGGAGTCGTTGACTTATCACGTGATAAACGAACTGCGTTGGGTAGCCATTGAACGCAAGCATTTCCTCCACGATTTTCAAATTTTTCCCGTGGAATTCCGCGTCGCTTATGAGCATTGCTCTGTCCACCAAGTTCTTTACTATTGCGGCTTTTTGGGACAGGGGATGGGCTGAATTGAAATTTAAGCATCTGTATGAGAAGGTTGGTTTTAGATACCAGTCGAACGATAGTTGTTGTTGATTTCTTATTATTAGTGTGTCCATGCACGGTATTCTATTGTTGCTTTCTAGTTCATGCGTGAACTGAAGTTTATTGTGGTAATTGTTGAATACGTTGAGCATGGTTGTAAGTTTGTTTGTTGGTACACATGTTATGATATCGTCTACATATCTGTGGAAGAAAACTGGTCTAAAATCAAGCTTCTGGAGACACTTCAATTCCAAGTATTGCATCACTAGTTCTGCGCAAACTGGGCCCAAAGGTGATCCCATCGGAAGACCATGGATTTGCTGATAATAGTCTCCGTTGAATGTGAAATACGTGTTCGCTAAAACTATTTCAATTGCTTTCACCAGTTCAGCTATTGGAAATGTGTCTGTATATTTGTCCTTCCTGTTGGACAAGAAACGTTGGGCAAGAAAATAAATGAAACCATAAAAAATTGGCATTATTATTAATTGGAAACCCGACCGAAAAGGCCAACGATCATCTATATACATACACCGGTCAATAACGCTTACTTATTGGGGTCTTATGGGGAGGCAAACTTGAATTATTTAAAATCGAATTTTTGGCCCACTGTGCGTCTATACTATCCAGTTCGAATCCCTAGAAGATTTTGGGTCAAAAAATTGAAATTAATTTTCTTCGATTTTTACCAAATTTAACATTGGGGTCTTATGGGGAGGCAAACTGAATTTTTTTTTAATCGAATTTTTGGCCCCGTGGGCGTTTATACTATCCAATTGGGACCCCAAGAAGACTTTCTGGTCGATTTTAGGCCGAAAAAGTCAAATTAATTTTTAACTCCCCCGACCTAGGGTTGTTGTAATCACCCTAAAAATCCAAAGTGACAATTTCACGAAATTTTCACTTTTCTCGATGTTTGACGACATGCTAACACGTTTTCTGAAACATGTTCGTATGTGTGTGTGTATAAAGTTTTTTTTTTCTACTCTTTCTCTATTCGTATTCACCCACGTAACCGCTGGTAGGCATTACTTCATGGGCAATACTACGGATCAGAGTACCCACCCATTGTTTATAACGGTGTATCTAAATAACGGTGATAGATACGAGAAAAAGAGTCGAACGAAAGTTGTTCCCCTCGTGAAACTACATATATCATGTTGTATTCCTCTTTTTGCTAGGCCTCATAATGATTGATCAATAGTCGAATTTGCGTAACTGATACACAACTTGACTTCATACCTGTATCCCCACACATACACACTATCAGGAAGTTATAGATGCGACCCGTCGAGGGTCACACTCACCTCCCATTTATTTGCGATCTTCAAGATGGGAAAATCATCAAAAATGTCAAAACATTAGAAGATCCATTTTATGACAATTACGGAGGAAAATAGTTTTTTCTCTCCACTTGGACACTTGTAATTTGCTTTATATTTCTTCATATCATTTTCCAGACTGCTAGGACACCACAAAAAATGGCAAAGTGGAAAAACCAAATTTCATAGTTCCATTAGTAGAAAAATTCAAGTCGATATAGTCCACAACTAACAGAGATAGCAAAGTTTTCATAATGACATTTTTCGTAGATCTCTAGATATAGATCTATATCTTGTAAACAATTGGAGTTAGGGGAAAATAATACAACAATCCACATTTAATCTCTGTTATAAGTTGGATGTTGATTTTCCTAATTTTTGTCCGTTAAGTTTTGTAGGGTGGATGGACGGGGGATGAATAAAGAAGCTGGGAAGTGTGGAAATAAATTCCAGTTAAACACGAGAATTAAGCCGCAAGGCAAACCGTTAATATATTGGGATAAATCCCTTGTCTAAATTATTTACACTTTATACAAAGTTAATCGGTAGTTGTATGCGATGAATTAAACACTGTAAGTGTCTGGTGAAATACGGTGAGATACGGTTTGTGTCGCGTTGGTATACTGTGAAAAGGCGACGATGGCGAAATAATCACGTGTATCGTTGAATTGTAGCTTGGTCGGATCTAATAATTGATTGAACAATATGTTGAATCGCGTTGAAAACTATTATTACACAATTCAGGCCCTAACGCGTCAATTCAGAACTCGAATCTCACATAAGTGAAAAGATAGCATTTACTCATTTGAACCGAAGTTGGTTGGCGTTGATAAAACGGTTTGAAACTCAAAAACGTTGCGAACACGTTGACTCTTAAACAGGAACAGACCGAGCTAATACCTCGGCGTTCGTTACCTCGGCTCAATCCGAGCAAACCCGAATATTGCCGAAATGCGTCGGTTATACATTTTGATTTTTGGCATGAAAATTAATGTCAACTTTAAACAATCTCTATTGACTTTTTCCCATAATGTGCATAATTAAGGTGGTAGAGCGGTTAGAAAAAAATAATTGATGTGATGAGTGCATAAATAGAGAGTAGATGGCGTCGGCGATCGCAAAAATTGGTCTCGACAGTGTACATGGACCAACTCAGAATATAATATCATTTTTGCTTATTAATGCTGCCAGGAACGTGAAGTCGAGTGAAGGAGATACATACTTATTGAACTCCTTCAATGTAGTTGTTGTATACTCGTGGTTTTAAAATGCTTAATGCAAAGTAAATGTAAAGTAAATGGCCTTCACGTGAAAGCGGGAGTTATCTCTTGATTATGAAAAAAATCGCAAAAGGCAGCGACATATAGACAAATGAAAAAAAAATTCAGTAAATACTCAAGTGAGAAGTCTCGTAAATTTTTGAAACAGACATGATTTCGAAAACTCGAATTACCAAATCGGGAAGTTTGCATTATGTCCTCACTGAGGGCACCAATACATCTCACCCACTAGTTAACTTCCCGATTTAGGGAAGTAATTGTAATGCCCCCAAAAATGAAAAATCGATTTTTCATCATATCTTAACGTTTCAAGGCATTTCTACTGCATTTCGATTATTTAAAACAAAAAGTCTGTATGTGTGTGTGTATGTGACGATGTATGTATGTGGTCAAAATTTTTGGTCAACGATTTCTTGTCAACGAATCACTCAATCGAAGTTGTTGATGACTCATACGGAAAAGTTTCATGTAACGTAGACCGGATTAAGTTTTGGATGGAATTGGTCCAGTACTTATATCTTTATTAACAATTTCAATTGTTTATAACGCTGTAGTGCATGAATTATTGGTGTTAGCAGAAAATGTATATAATCTAAGTTATTCCACATGCTTTATTAGTTAGCTAAGTTATTCCACACATTTTATGTCATATATGTTATAATTAAAGAGGTGCGGCCATTTGAAAAATGATCCTATTGTATAAAAGACACGAAAGAAAAATCTCGAATTGAGAAAAGTCGAACTCGAAATATCTCAAAGGAGAACAAGCTACGGCATCACCGCCGAGAGATGGCATTAGTAATTTCTCAAATGAGAACAAGGTACTGCATTGACGCCGAGAAATAGCATTAGTAATTATTTAAAAAAAGGAACAAGTGAAGAGAGAAAGTAAATCTAACATGAAATAGAACAAACTTTTAACTAGGAAGAAAGAGAATTCCTATTAAAGAAAAAGCATGGACTGAAAACTGGCATGGCGGAGAGCATGAGAAAAGTGTCATGGCGGAAGGTGAAAGGAAGCATTCTCATGTGCATTTTCATGAGAGTGACAACATGAACTCGGCAGTCGATAAAGCAGGCGCTATGAATGAAACCCGAAATGATGTGAGAATGCTACAACCGAGTTATCGACATCCACAGCTCACTTAGCCGGCGAAATCGACTGTGGTGCCATCCAAATGGTACTCTTGATATTCCACTCGCCAATTAAAAATTCATATGTCTTCTTTTAATTAAGATTAATGATTGAAACAAACGATGTTCGATCAGAAATTGAATATCTTACCGATAGTGCGGCGACATTCCTCGGCGGTTCTATTCTTTCATACAGCGTTAAAGCAATGAGGGGGGGGGGGGGGGGGGGGGGGGCTTGACGGGAAATTGAATTTCCTACCGAACATTTTTAGTCAATTCCTTAATCTGAACCTGAAGAAGAGATAAAAATTTTTAATTAGCGAGCGGAATATCACTATTATCATCGGCGGTCACCTTCCGTATTTCACGAAAAATTAGAAAAAATAATTAAAAAATGAAAACAATAAAATGACGGTTTTTAATGATCAATGCGCCAGCGTTTAATTTATCGCAAATTTTCAACACACACACAGACGAACACATCGGGAAGTTTCTGATATAACCCGTCGAGGGTCACACGTACACCCCTTTGTTACAAAGCGTTGAACTTTATCAAACTTCATTTTAGTGAAAAAATTGAAAACAACAAACTAATAAAAAAAACGTAAAGAATTTTTCAATTTTTGTTGTTGTTTCAATGAAACAAATAGAAATTTGTAATTGGAAACAAAAATCAAATCAATTATAAAACAGAGATTGTTTTAAAAAGTAAATGAATAATTGGTTTATTGAAATTAAATAAATAATTAAAATGTAGATTTTTTTCAATTTACAAGTTTCCAATCAACTTCTAAACTCCCTAAGAAAAAATTTTCAAAATGAAAAATTCGAGATTGTTCATATTGTTTATGATCAAACAATGGAAAATTCAAACAAAGAAAGAATTTGAAAAAGAAACAATGAAATAATTTTCAGGATTTTTTGTTTTTCTAAGCAAAAGTCGTTCAAACTTGACGAAAAATAAATGGACACAGGTTCTGCAATCAAATTGGATATTTTTTGCAATTACACGATAAATAAACGAGATGTACGTGTGACTACCGTTCAGTACAGTTCATGTCTCGAATTATGGACGTTTTAAACTTTCCAAAATTTCCAAATATTAAAAAAAATGTAATTTTTAATATGTAGTAGTTCGACAAACAATGCAATGTGTTAATAACAATTAACTATGGGTGTTGGCAAGAAAAGCCATAAAACCTCAAATGTGTATTTTTGCGTGTGGAACGACTTGCATTCGACCCTGTGTTTCGTATCTCGAAGGTCCTTGCGATAGATCGGTCTATGGGTGGAACAACTTTCATTGACTAATCCGTTTCATATCTTTAACCGTTTCTACGAAGCAGCAAAATACACAATGCATTCTGTCAATAAGAATTAATTATGAGTGTTAGCAAAAAAAGTTATAAAGCATCAAATGTGCATTTTGACGGGTGTCACGTCTAAAAAACACCGAGAAATGATATCACAAAAAAAAACACAAGCAAAAATAATAAAACAAAACTAACACCATACACCAATAACATCATACAAAAACAACACCATATAAAAAAACACGATACATAAACCAATTAAAAATAAGTGATAAAAAATGACTTATAAACGCTAATAAAGCTTATAGGGAATGGTGGCAGGATAACACAATAAAAAAATAACACAACACACACCGCCCTAAAATATGTACTACCGCACCCGAATGTGGGGGTTCCGAGGAGGAATGAGTTCGAATAGGTCAGCACCCTAAAATGTGTACTACCGCACCCGAATGTGGGGGTTCGAAGGAGGAATGAGTTCGAGGTGTATGTCACAACCCTAAAATGTGTACTACCACATCCATGGTTAGGTTAATGGTGGTATCATTGAACATTTGCGAGGAATTGCTCAGAATATTAAATTTTGAATATGTTGGTTCTGGATGCTTTCGGCGATTGTTATTTTGTAATGGATTTATCTGAATTTTATAGAAATTATGTGTATGGAAAACATCATAAACATACAGTTCGGATGAATATACACTTTATGGAAAACAACTGGAAACATATTGCAGTTTAAAATTGAATAAGAAATTGATTCAAAGGCGCGGCCGTGGCGGCGCTAGTCTATTTATAAAGTACACGAATGAAGCCACTGACGTCATCAATGCCGGAATTGCGGGTTTGCATGTGTGTATGTGTCTTTGTATGTATGTGCTCCAAATTTTAGTCAACGATTTCTCCCGAATGGATACAGCAATCGTAGCCATCAAGGACTCAATCGACGCATCCTCGTGTAAATCAGCGCTGATTACTTTTTGATGGATATCGGTTTAGACTATATACGGTGTCCCGCAACTGCGCACTCTAAATTTGAGGGTGGAAAGAGGGCAACATTTGGAGTCGAAAGTTCCTTTTCCACTTTTCTCTCCGAGGCCCCCCCCACCGAGTTACTCAATTTTTAAATGAACGAAGTATGAGTATGTGTACATGTATGTGTGTGTGTTTTTTTTAATCTTTATTGAAAACAAACCAAAAAAAACTTACAGTAGCGAATCCTTTCCGGTCGTTCACGGTAAGAAGATCCTCCATTTAATCTGGATTTTTCCGAAGCTGCTCTTCGCGGCGCAGTTCCTGCAGAACCTCCATTGCGAAGTCGCTTGTCGCGTTCCATGCTGCCTCTGATGACAGCATAACTTCCACAAGATTTCCAACATTAATGGGTTTGCCTACGCTATTTTCCCATATAGACCGTTGGACGTCGAAACGCGGACATGCAAAGAGAACATATTCCGCGTTTTCCTGAATTCCCTGACACTTTGGGCAATCCGGGAAATCTTCATGCTTGAATTTGTGAAGATATTCCCGAAAGCACCCGTGTCCTGAGAGCATCTGGGTGAGGTAGTAATTGACTTGTCCATGTGATCGGTCAAGCCAAACATTCAACTCCGGAATAAGTCGATGAGTCCACCGGCCTTTGCTCGAGGCGTCCCACTGTAGCTACCATCGTTGGATGCTGTGGTTACGTTCTTCTCTCCTCAGTTCTACTGGGCTCAGCTCAGTTCATGTTTTGCGTGTGTAGAGTCGCCTACGCTCCACCGCTAGAACTTCATTAGGCATCATCCCAGCAATGACGCACACTGCTTCATTGGATACTGTCCGGTATGCGCCAGCCACCCTCAGGGCACTCAGCCTGTAGACTGGAACAACTTGCCGTCGTGCTGCTTGACTTCGTAGGGCATCTGTCCATATGGGGATACCATATGTTAATACCGATGTGACAACTGGTGATAACAAGAGTCTTCTCCTCTGGTTTTGCCCTCCAATGTTCGGCATGAGTCTTGCAAGGGCAGTCCTCACTGCACTCGCCTTACAGCTTGCATGTTGGGCTTGTTGTCTAAAACTGAGCCGGGCATCAATCATAATTCCTAGGTACCGTATATAGGGCTGGGAAGTTATTTTGTGCTTGCAGCGTGATTGTCTCCACTTTCTTTCGGCTTGTGATGAGTAGTGCCTCAGTCTTATGCTCTGCAAGTTGTAGACCAATCGAGTCCATCCATTTCCGTATCTTGTTAAAAACATTATCGAAAATGAGCTGAAGCGTGAATAGATGTTTTTCCACGATGGTTATAGCCACGTCATCTGCAAACGCCACGAGCTTTGCCCCCGTCGGCAGTGCCAGTTTCAACAATTCGTCGTACACGATATTCCACAGAAGGGGCCCCAACACTGAGCCTTGAGGTACACCCCCAGTCACCTTATATGTTTTGGGGCCTACTTCTGTGTCATACTTGAGAACTCTGTCGGTGAAGTAGTTACCTACCATCTTTTGGAGATATGCCGGTACAGATAGCTTCGATAATGCCGCCAAAATAGAATCCCACCGTACCGAGTTGAAAGCGTTCTTGACGTCCAGAGTAACAACCAAACAGTATTGTTTCCTACCTCCTTTCCATCGTCCGCCCTCAATCGCTCTCTTCCAACGTAGATCGTCGTCGTCTGAAGCCGGATTGGGCTTCGGCCAATAGGGGTTCCACCACTGCCTCAATTCTCTGATGTATAATGCGCTCCAGGATCTTGCCCGCAGTATCCAGCATACAGAGTGGACGATATGATGACGGTTCGTCCGGAGGCTTTTTTCCCTTAGGAAGCAGTACGAGTCTCTGTTGCTTCCATCTGCTGGGGAAGATACCTTCCTGAATGCAAGCATTGTACATATCGAGAAAGATTCCAGGTGCTGCATTAATGGCGGCCTTCAGTGCTATGTTTGGCACACCATCGAGACCAGGGGCCTTGTTGTTGCCCACTCTACTACAGGCCTGCAATAGTTCATCAGCTTATTATAGTTCATAACCACCTTGTACGGTCTGCCCCAAGGATCCTTATCCACTTCCTCCAAAAGCTCGTTCCAACAGACTCGTTTGCGAAGCTTTATGGCCTTGGTGAGTTTACGCTTAGCGGCTTTAAACTTCACTTCCAGGCTTTCAGGATTGGACTTCTTCCTTGCGCGTTGCCAGGATCTTCTCGCTGCGAAACATTCCTTGCGGAGGGCCGCGATTTCATCGCTCCACCAATACACCGGTGGCCGTCGGTTTCCACTAAATTTCCTGGGAATAGTGTTTGAAGCATATGATGGTGCCGAACAGTCTGGATTTGTTGTGGCCACGGTGAATGGTATCTATTTCTATAGCTGCTATGCACCACCCAGCCTTTGTTATGAAGACTTCACAACATTTCTAGATAGACTCGTGATGGATGCGAAAAAAATTAATGCAGCACCTGGAATCTTTCTCGATATGTACAATGCTTGCATTCAGGAAGGTATCTTCCCCAGCAGATGGAAGCAACAGAGACTCGTACCGCTTCCTAAGGGAAAAAAGCCTCCGGACGAACCGTCATCATATCGTCCACTCTGTATGCTGGATACTGCGGGCAAGATCCTGGAGCGTATTATACATCAGAGAATTGAGGCAGTGGTGGAACCCCTATTGGCCGAAGCCCAATACGGCTTCAGACGACGACGATCTACGTCGGACGCTATAGACCTGGTGGTGAAAACAGCGAAGAGAACAATTCAGGGCGGACGATGGAAAGGAGGTACGAAACAATACTGTTTGGTTGTTACTCTGGACGTCAAGAACGCTTTCAACTCGGTACGGTGGGATTCCATTTTGGCGGCATTTTCGAAGCTATCTGTACCGGCATATCTCCAAAAGATGGTAGGTAACTACTTCACCGACAGAGTTCTCAAGTATGACACAGAAGTAGGCCCCAAAACATATAAGGTGACTGGGGGTGTACCTCAAGGCTCAGTGTTGGGGCCCCATCTGTGGGATATCGTGTACGACGAATTGCTGAAACTGGCACTGCCGACGGGGGCAAAGCTCGTGGCGTTTGCAGATGACGTGGCTATAACCATCGTGGAAAAACAGCTATTCACGCTTAAGCACATTTTCGATAAGGTTTTTAACGAGATACGGAGATGAATGGACTCGATTGGTCTACAACTTGCAGAGCATAAGACTGAGGCACTACTCATCACAAGCCGAAAGAAATTGGAGACAATCGCGCTGCAAGTTGGCGAGCGCAAAATAACTTCCCAGCCGTATATACGGTACCTAGGAATTATGATTGATGCCCGACTCAATTTTAGACAACAAGCCCAACATGCAAGCAGTAAGGCGGGTGCAGTGAGGACTGCCCTTGCAAGACTCATGCCGAACTTTGGAGGGCCAAAACAGAGGAGAAGACTCTTGTTATCATCAATTGTCACATCGGTATTAACATGTGGTAGCCCCATATGGACAGATGCCCGACGAAGTCAAGCAGCACAACCGCAAGTTGTTCCAGTCTACAGGCTGAGTGCCCTGAGGGTGGCTGGCGCATACCAGACAGTATCCAACGAAGCAGCGTGCGTCATGGCTGGGATGATATCTATCGAAGTTCTAGCGGAGAAGCGTAGGCGACTCTACACACGCAAAACATCAACTGAGCTGAGCCCAGTAGAACTGAGGAGAGAAGAACGTAACCACAGCATCCAGCGATGGCAGCTACAGTGGGACGCCTCGAGCAAAGGCCGATGGACTCATCGACTTATTCCGGAGTTGACTGTTTGGCTTGATCGATCACATGGACAAGTCAATTACTACCTAACCCAGATGCTGTCAGGACACGGGAGCTTTCGGGAATATTTTCACAAATTCAAGCATGAAGATTCCCCAGCTTGCCCTAAGTGTCAGGGAATTCAGGAAAACGCGGAACATGTTCTCTTTGTATGCCCGCGATTCGACGTCCAACGGTCTATATGGGAAAATAGCGTAGGCAAGCCCATTAACGTTGGAAATCTTGTGAAAGTTATGCTGTCATCAGAGGCGGCATGGAACGCGACAAGCGATTTCGCAATGGAGGTTCTGCAGGAGCTGCACCGTGAGGAGCAGCTTCGGAAAAATCCAGAGTAAATGGAGGATCTTCTTACCGTGAACGACCGGAAAGGATTCGCTACTGAGGAAGCCGCGGCTGTCGTCCCCTACGCAACGAAGTATTGCTCCGCAGATGTTCCGTCGTGATTTGGGGATACTGGTATATACAAGGTTGTCCTTCTACTAGTGTAGGCCAAGGGGTATTGTCCCTTGTTTTTATTTTTTTTCTGTATTTGTACTTTTAATTTGTAAGTTTTTTTGGTTTGTTTTCAATAAAGATTTTTAGAAAAAAGGGAGGAAAGAGAAAGAAGGAAGCGTGAGGAAGGAGGTTGGCTTCCTTCTTTTTCTTTTTTCTTTAAAAAAAAAAACAAAAAAAAAACATGTACACATACTCTTACACATATTCATACACACATGGCACATGTGACGTGGAACATGTGAAAACTAATTCATAACTATTCAATGGCGAACCACTGGTCAAGGGGGCGGAGCTACGCTCTGATTCGCTCATTTAAAAATTGAGTAACTCGGTGGGGGGGCCTCGGAGAGACAAGTAGAAAAGGAACTTTCGACTCCAAATTTTGCCCTCTTCCCACCCTCAAATTTAGAGTGCGCAGTTGCAGGACACCCTGTATATTGTTATTAACCATTTCAATTGTTCATAACGCTATATCTCGTAAATGGTTGGAGTTAGGGGAAATATTCGTTGATATAAGTTGTTCCTCATACAAAGATCTACATTTAATGTCTATTGATTATTTCCCATAATATGCATAATCAAGATGGTAGAGCCGTTAGAAAACAATAATTCATGTGATGAGTGCATGAATGGAGACTAGATGGCGGTCGCTATGGCAAAAATTAGTCTCTACAAGTACACATGGAACGACTCAGAATATAATACTTGTATATCATTTTTGTGTATCAATGCTGCCAAAAGCGTGAAGTGTAGACTTCAACGTAGTTGTTGTATATCCGTGGGTTAAAAATGCTTCAATGAGAAGTAAATGGCCTTCACGTGGAAAGGGGGAGTTATCATTTGATTATGAAAAAAATCACGAAAGGCAGCGACATATAGAGCAATGAAAAAAAAATTCACTATATACTCAAATCAGAAGTCTCGTAAATTTTTGAAACAGACATGAACCCAAAAACTCGAGTCACCAAATCGGGAAGTTTGCATTGTGTCCTCACTGAGGGCACAAATACATTCCACCCACTAGTTTTTTTAGTCATCATCTCTCGATGTTTAGGACCGGAGAAATGAGACAAGAGGATTTAATTACAGGGCAGAAGGACCAGTCGAAAAATTCTGAAAAAAATTCAGTACCCTTTTTTCAAGTCACAGAACACCCTCAAAAATTGGCGAGACATGCTGAGAGATCATGAATAATGACTGTCCGGTTTCACGGAGAATGCCCCAAAGGGGGGTACGAGAAATTAGGCAATATTATCAGCGGAAATCAGCGCTGTGGATGATATCAATAAGAAAATGATGGAATTGTTGAATAGATCTACAGAAACAACTTATACGAGTATTAATACTGTCAAAGAATGTGATAACGGAGTGGCTGGAGCCCTTCCACCACAATATTTAGAAACACTAAATCCTCCGAATTTGCCGCCACATGAATTAGGGTTAAGAATTAATTAATGCAGTTGTCATGTTGATCAGAAATGTCCCTATTCATGAAGGTTTATGTAATGTAACAACACTTCGAATTTTAGAACTGTCCAATCATTTACTAAAATGCCAAATTATAACGCGCGATAAGACAGGAGAGACAGTATTCATATACCGTATAACTTTGTACAATGAAGATACATATCCCTGTGTATTTGGAAAAAACAATTTCCCACTAGATTATCGTTGGCTATGACGATTAACAAATCACAAAGGTATAGTTTTGAGAGAATTGGCATTGACCTTAAAAAAGACATTTTCAACCATCAAACAGCTTGACGTTGCATTATCCCGTGTTTGTTCGTGGGACCCGTTGAAGATTTAGTTAGGGGATCAGAAAGAATCTAGAATGGTAAAAAATTATGTTTACAGTGAGTTATATGATTGAAGTCCACCTGGTAATTAGCCCATTATGTGTCCAATTTGAATGTAAAGTCATAATGAAAGAAATAGTACAGAGTTCGTAATATAAACGAAGTGATAATCAAAGTGATTAGAAGACGATAATGAAGTCGAAGATATGGCGTAGGGAAGCGTGGGGCAATATGGACACCGTTTTTAAATAACATTTGGAACAGAAAATTAATATTGTGAATAAATATCTCGAAGGTAAGGAAATATATCAGTGTGCATTTAAATCCACGTCTGAATAGTTCATAGAATTTTTTTAGTGAGGCAAGATGGACACCTTCAGTTTTTCTCAGAGTTTGAAAGATTTTTTAAAAGTATTTTTATTTATTTCATAGTCTTTCAATAACATCAGTTGAACCTGCAATTGGCGTTTGTACGCCATTTTTCTCGTTTTTATGATTATCATGATTATGCGCAGTCATGGAACTACTGCGCATGCGCAAACTACTGCAGTCCAAATTTTTGAATTTGAATTTCAAAAATGTATCGTTGTTTTGATTTGGGTGGTTAGGGGTGATAAATAAATTTTACGCTAATTCACCGCTCCTCTTCTTAGTTGTTTCCTTGTCAGCAGAACAAAGGCCTTGTAAGCAAACAAACACAAAACATCCCCGTGCTATGTGTAATAATTAACTTATAAAAATGGTCAGAAATTACACAAGAAGGAGTACTCGACAAGCATGGGATGAAATTGTAATAGCTAGAGCAATTGAAGCTGGTTTTGAAAAAAGGAATGCGTTGACTAACTGCAGCCACAAATCATAACGTGTTGAAGACTACACTGCGGAACCCAGTGCAATTGTATAAAACTATAAGAAACATGGAACTTGGAACTATGAAAGGGAAGGCAAATTTTTTGATTTCTCGATATTTTCAATTCCAAGTATTATATTTTTTTAATTCTTCACAAACAGATGATTTTGTGAATAAATATACAAAACTGAATTTTCGTGACAATATCCGAAAATTTCGTAATTTTGAAATTTGAGATTGAAATCTATGTAATTTGAAATAGGCGAAACTTGGAAATTTTGCAATTGAAAAGTGTTGACATATGAAATTGTAGAAAGTAGAATATCTTTAATTTAACATTGTTGAGATAAAAAATTTGCAAAACAAACTTTCAGAATTGTTTAGATTTTCAAATATGGAATTTTTCATTTTGGAATCTTTGGGATAGAAATTCATGAAGTCACAGTCCACAGTTCAGGAATTTTATTTATTGTGGTCGAACAGTTTTGCGGGCCGTCAGACTGTCTTCATTGCTGTTCAGGAGGCAGAATTGGCTGCATATTTCAAAGAGCAAGATGGTCTCATCTGCGGACTAACTACTAAAGAACTGCCTACCAAGTAGCCGAGGTTAATTGTATAGATCATCCTTGGAGTAATGGCCTCTCGGGAAAGGACTGGATGAAAGAATTTTTCAGTCCATGGTGACTTTCCATACGAAAACCTGAAGCAACTTGCATGGCAAGGGCTATGTGCTTCAACAAAATAATCGTCGGATATTATTTTAAGCTGCTCCGCGGTTTGAATTCTGCTACTAGAGGTTTTCCTCCTGAGCGAATTTATAATCTAGATGAGACTGGGTTCAGTATGAATACCAAACAGTTGGGGAAGGTTGTTGCAGAAAAATGGAAAAAACAAGTGGGAAAACGAGTCTCTAGTGACCGGGGAAAATTAGTAATTGTGTATCTATCTCCGCCGATGAAAATTTCCTGCCACCCTGCTTTCGTGTTTCCCCGAAAAAAATATGAATAATTCCTTATCAAGTGGAATTTCTTAGAGTGTGAGTTTTGCAACGATTGGGCTCATGCTTCATATGCGAATATCTCAGTTGATAAAGAAAGCCCCGACTTTATCTGCAAGAAGTGCCTCTAAAAAGCGTTATTACAAATCGGAATCTATTGACCTTTAACGACCTAAGATTTAAATCTCCCTAAATTAAAATCTACAAAATTGTTAGCAGTATTCATATTTCAATTATTTTGTTATCCTCCTACATATTGAAACGAATAAAACCGTTGATAAATTATTGGAGTTGTACTTAATTGCCTTACCTGTTAGTTTCAGGATTAACAATGGAAATATTCTCTTTACTGTAAAATTGGATGAGACATTAGTCCATCGACATCACTTGACAGCAAACATATTCCGGTAACAATCGGCTTTAGTTAAAAAGACTTTAAAATGCGTCTACTCCAGATTCTAATTCCTTCAATAAAGATCCAATTACCAATTTCAAATTTTCAAAATTAACTACTTAAACTCAAGTTCGCGATTCCAAATTTTCCAAGTCAACTTTTCAAATTCAAATTCTCGCAATAAAGGTGTCACATTCAAATTCTAATTTTCAAATTTTCAGATTCAAATTCTCATATTAAATTTTCCAAATTGACTTGTCGAATTTCCAACTACATATATATAGTCGAACTCAAATGCGACTTCGGAAATTCAATGATCCGATTTGAATTTTTAGAAGGAACGCTATTACCGCCATTGAGAAACTCCTAAAACGAATGAATTCCAATTCATATTAAAAAAAACCGTGCAATATGTCAGTATTATGTTGATTTTTTGTCACATAGTATCTAGGGGAGTTCACTTTATCCTAGTTGATTTTATCGCTATACAATCTTGAGGTATCCATCTTGCCCGACCCCTGATGCGTTTTGTAAGGTGTCCATCGTGCCGCACATGCCCATATTGCCCCACCCTCCCCGATAAATTGACCATTGATTGAAATTTTATAAATGCATTATGTAATAGAAGAATATTACTGCATGAACCATACAACAGTGGAGATAATACAAAAACAGCAGGTTCAATAATTATAGTAGATACAACGGAAGGAAAGAAACAGTATGTTTGAAGAATAACGAAAACATACTGAATTAATAGTAAAATGATAGTGGAGGGATAGTAGGCTAATACTGAAGCCAGAAGACCATGTGAAGTGGTAGTGAAGCAATAATAATGAGAATAATAAGAACAATAATGAACTAAGCGAGTGGTTGAGAACACCCTTTTCCACTCTGATCCTAATCGTTGGTTTTGAACCACCAACGCCAATGCCCGACAAGATGCCTTCGGTTGAGCAAGTTGAAGAGTTTTGGGGGGAATCGTATGGTCATGTCCCTGACCTCGTGAGAGACAGTCCAGCCCTTAGGAAGTTCCGCGAAGCCTGTCAAGAACATCGTAGACAGCATGCGGAATTTGCCCCGGTCACTCAGGAAGAAATGAAGAATGTGCTACGAGGTATGAAGAACCATGCCGTTCCGGGTCCAGATTGTATCAAGGCCTTCTGGTGGAAGAGCTTTTCCGCCGTTTATGGACATCTGGCTCGAATATTTACATTGTACATCGATGGTAGCACTCCGATTCCTGAGTAGCTAGTGGTGGGAAGAACTGTGCTGATCCCAAAGAAAGGGGATTTGTCCAATCAAGCGAATTAACCGCCCAATTACGTGCCTAAATACGTTCTCCAAGCTCTTCACCGGAGTCTTGAATGAGCGCATTTTGCTCAATATACAGCCAAGGTGGAATAGCATTTATGCACAGCGAGGGACAAGGCGAGCGCTGTCAAGTTGCAAGGAAGTTTACTGGTCGATCGCTGCGTCTTACGTGATTCCATACAGTATCGTAACCTATCAGTAGCCTGGGTTGACTATCGAAAGCCATTTAATAGCACGAGCCATGAGCTCATATTTCTGCTATTGGAGTGTCTTGAGGTAGAACAAAATGTAGTGAGGCGCCTTAAAGACCTCGGAGGCCACTCTGGAGAACGCGATTCACCATAAAATCGGGTGAGGGACAGCTGGCTTCAGGGTTGGTGCAATATAAGAGAGGACTTTTTCAAGGTGATACCTTGAGTCCTCTCTTGTTTTGCATTTCGCTAATGCCCATCTCTGTTGCGTTAAATCATGTTGGTGGATATAAGGCTGGAAAACCTATGCCGGGTGATATAGATCATCGGAAGCATAAGATATAACCATATATTTTATATGGATGATCTTAAACTGTTTGCTTCAGATCGGCGACGACTCAAGCTTATGCTAGATGTTGTTGCTGTATATTCGCGAGCGGTTGGCATGAGTTTTGGTTTGGACAAATGTGCAGTTCTCCATATGAACTGGGGTAAGGTTGGCGATGGGATGGAAAACATGCAGTTAGTGGATGGAAGCGTCATCAGGCACCTTGGTGCCGAAGAATCCTATAAATATCTTGGCTTCAATCAGCGATCCGTTACGGATAGTGGTAGAGTCAAAGAGACACTTCGGGAGGAGTATCGTCGGCGACTTCGGAAGCCTGGAAAGCCGAACTTTCCGGCAAGAATAAAGTTGCCGCAACCAACATGTTTGTTGTGCCTGTTCTTCTCTATTCGTTTGGTGTGCTCAAATGGAACAGAGATGAATTGAGGCAGCTGGATAGAGATACTCGTAAACTCATCAACATCCATAGGAGTCTTCACCCAAGATCGTCATCCCCCCGTCTGTATATTGCGCGGGATAATGGAGGTCGGGGGCCTTCTTAGCTCGGAATGCACAAACGTCTTGTGCTTCGATTGGCTTGTGGCGTATTGAACGGCACGGATCCCTCATGGAGTTTGTTCATGATCACAAACTCCATGGCTCCAGGCCTTTCTATATAAGGCAGCGGACACGGGAGCTGGACACCTCGGTTTGGAGTTTCTGTGTCGAGATGGCATTTTGACCGATAATTCATTAGCTTTTAAGGCCAAAGTCTCGACGCAGAGCAATCATCAAGGAGGCGGTGCAGTCCATCTTGCTCCGACAACATGTTGATAGATCCATGCATGGCGTGTTTTTCCGTCATGTGGAAGAACAGGGTTTGTCCATGCAGCTGACTTTCTCCTTCTTGAAGTCAGCTGGCTTGATGTCTGAAACTGAAGGTTTCATCTGTGCCTGTCAAGATGGTGTCATAAACACGTAAGTCTAAAGAAGTCGCGTTATGGGGATGCAAGTTCCAGACACCAGATGGCGGGCTGGCAAAACATCCGCAGAAACTCTGATGCATTTATTGTCGGCTTGTCCCACATATGCAATCCTAGTTATATCCATCGTCATAACGCCGCTCTGAGAGTGTTATATTATCATCTGCGGCATTCTTACGGGATAGATAGGACGCCGGTGCTGCCTTATATTCCAGGAGATATTGAGACCGTCGTCGTGAATGAGAGGTGCAAAATTTACTGGAACTTCTCGTTTGTGACAACCAGGCTTCTTCAAGCAACGAAGCCTGACATCGTTTCTTCGACTTCGACGATAAATTATCTACGTAATCGAGTTCTCAGCCCCGGCTGAGACGAATATCGCCACGAAAGAGGAGGAAAAAACGGCTCAAGTACCAACCACTCCTGTTCGAGTTACGTCAGCTGATCCGGGGATTCACAATCAAAATCGTCGTTCTAATCATCGGTTCTCTTGGGGGCATGAAACAGTCTTTCGTATCTGAGCTTGAAACCATCCCAGCATGCAGGCAAAAGGCCTACATATTAGCCGACCACATGCAGAAAGCTGTCATCCTTGTGTTCCTTCGTCTACTTAGACAACACGATTCTGGACTGCAATACAGCGCACTCTTCTGGTTAGACGGAGCACTATTGCAGAGCGATTAGGAAAAGTTTGCAATCGCTTCGCTTACTGGGTGGCCTCCGAGGTGAAGTCGGAACCCTCGAAGACCATTCAGTGACCTTATTTAGGGTGTAACGGCCATTGGGGCATGACCGATAGGAGTCTTTTGGGGAGTTAGCTTAGGATTTTAGGGATTTTTGAGGTTTTAGGAATATAAGGTCCAATAGAAATATTGGCGCTCCAGGGGAGGGTTTTGCGTTGAAAATTTAGGGTGGAAGGCTGCACAGGGCGAGTGCAACCCTTGTTCCTGGCAGATTGCCAGGTTGCTTATGTTTTAGGGTACGTTTTAGTTATATTGGGGTCAAGGTTCCGCAAAACCCAGGAGAAATAGATCCCGAAATCTAGGGGGGAATTCGCGTGCGGAGTTTTTTCCCGACCCCCCACCTTCGATCAATAACTTACTGACCCGCAGGTAACAGGTCAGTAGTTCGTCGTTGGGTATCTAACCCAGTGCCCGTTCTTCTGCTTAAGCCCAGTTTGTTAGTGTGTGTATGTGTGCTGGAATCCAGAAGACGCCACGATGCCACAGAAATCCCGGACAACTATTCAAGTAAGTTTTTTTATTTAGTAATTAGTTGTCTTTCGCCTAATACCGCGGGTCCGAACTAATTCGAATAATTAGTTCGGAGTCATGAAAAATGGGGATTTTCCCTTATTTCCCTGCCTTTGTTCCACTCGAGTGAACAAAGGGGGACGAGTGTTCACCCGTAAGAGTGGTGTTCCGAACTAATCAATATAATTAGTTTATCCACGGTGGATTTATATTCCGTCTCTTTCTGCCCCTGCATTCGGCCTAGGCGGACTTTGTCTCTCGCAAGTGAGGTCATACACTTGGAATGCGTATGAAGTAAACACCTCCGAATTCGTATAGATTCGGTTGGTGTTTTACTACGAGGTTGGAGGATTTGGACTGTGTCCTGTTCTCTGTCCCATGTTTCGCCTATGCGTCCCTTGTCCCCACGCGTTAGACTTGGTTATCCAGTTTTATGACATTTTATTCGAGATTTCGGTTTTCCGCATTGTTAATGCATGGGTTTTCGTTATCAGTAACAGAGAGAGCCCGGACCTTCAATTGTTTATACAATTGGTCCCGGTAGTGTCTAAAACCGGAATAGGGATTAGAGGGACTTAATGACCAATTAAGTTCTCGTGAGAGAGAGAGTTTAGTTAGTCAAAATGAGACGATTGACAAATTGGTCCATTTTCAGGTGATTTTCCAATTGTTTATAACAATTGGTTATACGGATCAAATTTCCAGGTCTAGAGAGAAGTCGAGTAGTTTTTATAGGACCTTGGGCGTAGGATCAACTGGTATGACAGGTTGTCCAATTGTTTATAACAATTGGCCCCGTTAGGGCATACAGATGGAAAAGTGTCTGGATAGTTAGTGTGTAGTGATCTAATTGTTTATTAAGGTTATTAAGGTAAAAATTCCAGGTCCTCTAGAAAAGTCCAGAATCTCGAGAGGACCTTGGGCGTAAAATTTATGGGTATAAATGTTTATCCAATTGTTTATAACAATTGGTGGGTTATACTCCAAAATTCCCTAATGGGACCGGAATTTGTAGCTTTTGGGTTAGTTTGGGTGTTCGAATGACTGGGGAATATGCAGGAATATCGTGCAGAATCCAATTGTTTATAACAATTGGGTAATCGAGCCCATATATTATAGGGGTATCGAACAGTTGATGGGTCCGTCATAGCATACTCTTCCTCGGCAGAGGTTAATGACGCTCCTGTTATGTGATGAGTAAGTAAGGGCCCCTATTAGGGGGCATAAGATTACGGCGAATAAAGCACACCGGTGAATATTGTTATTATTATTATTATTTGAGATGCCTTGCTCTAAAAGATCGGGGTAACCGTTTGGTGTTATTATTATTATTCGTTTGTTTAATTGAAGGATTGGATTACGAAAAAATTTTATTGATAAATTGCAGTAAAAATCTCTTGTATTACATTTCTATGGTTGATGATTCAATAGTGAAACAAGTAAGGACAATGTTTGGTGTTATTATTTGATTTATTTGCAGTGCCTTTGTTAGTAACTGTTAGGGACGACCTAAGTGTTTTCCACCAGAAATCCACAACCACCCTCTGAGCGAACCGGCAATCGTGGCCTTTTAACCTTTCAGCATACACCCCATAAGCTTAAGGGAAAACTTGGTTACGTTTTAGGTTAGGTTTACCCATTGTGTTAGTTTCGGCAAAGGAAGACAAAAAAACTATCTGGCGCCCATCCTTTGGTTTTCTGTTCGGATTTTGTAAGGTTGAGGGTAAAAAGGGCGAAGTAAGGTGCATTTTGACCTCCCTAAAATGTCACGTTACAAGGGATAATAATTATGAACTAATAATGGAATCGACCAGAATGAAAGTGTTCGTCACGAGACCTGAGGATTATTTTCTGACTCATGTGATAGTGCGGCAATTTTAATTGGACAATGGAAGGGTTTTGTTTATTCAGTGCCCATTCCGTTACCCGTGATGATGTCGTTATGAATTCACAAGTCCAGGATTTAATTGATTTGGAGTTGGAGAATTGAATATGTTTTTGGAAATTTGTCGAACATCTGCAATCCAAAAAATGTGATTCCAACAGATGTTCAATGACCCGGTCGATTGCGGCCGGGGAAGGCGCTAGTTTATTCTACAATGACTGAGTATTGGAAAGAAATCAAAGTTAGAGGTCAGTGTATAATCGGTAGTTATTTAGCTTCATATCCGAACTGTTCTAGAGATATCTCAATAGCGAGCGGTTTTAGGAGAAAATATCGTCTAAAAAATTTTATGGATTTCGGAAGGTTTACAAAAAAGTCATCTATTCTCTTTCACATTCACCGTTGGTTTGAAAGATACGTGTTGAAACTATATAAAAATCATGGAATTTCGAGACTTATGCCCTGCAATTCTAAACCCATTTTTCATGTGTTGCTTAAAATCTAGCAGTATGAATCATCATACATCAGAATTCATGTTATTAAGAAAGTGTCCACTCTAGCGTACATCCTGACATTTCGAATCGAGGCGTTCCATATACGTGGGCCAGCTGTCTCCAAATTCGTGTTAAAAACCATAAAACATCTCAAGATATCCGTAGTAAGACAAGGGGAGTTAACCGCCCCAAATGCGAACCTGCGCATCTCTTCTGCGCAGCCCGTGCGCAATTCTTCCGCGCAGGCCCGTGCGCGGTGGGCAAGGGGGTAGGGGGGGGGGGGGAGATGGTAATGCCGTGTGCTGCATAGCCGACTGATGAGTAGCTGAATTAGAGGTGGCTACGTTTCCGCGGCCAGTAATACAGAGGATATGTACGACTGCTGAGTCGCAGGGAGGGCTGGTTAGTATGCAGTCGAGTCATAGGCGTTGGGCGGAGGGGTGCAGGGGCTAATACGTAGTTAACAAAGTAAGTGGAAGGCGGGGGGCTGTGGGAAAAATAAATGTCTCACGTTGCCGCCGCAAGAGGTGTTTGAAGTTTACCGCGTGTGTAAACATCGGTTTTTCAAACGCCTCAAACGCAATTCCGTTCTCATCGCGGATCGAATTGCTTTCCACGGAGTGACAACGGAGTCCATGGGAAATTTTTTTATTGTATTTTTCCCATGAGCAATCGTCCATCTAATGGGGGTGTTCACCTACTGGTGCTCTTACCCTATGTGAAATTTTATAATTCTTAAAATATAAAGAGATTTTTAAAAAAATATATCCTTCTTGCGATAGAGTTAGATAAACAATTCAATTTGTGAAAAACTATGAGTGTTAGCATAAAAAGTCATAAAAAAAAATGTGTACTTTTAGGTGTGGAACAACTTTCATTCAACACCTCATTTCGTATCTCTAATTATTGTCGAGATAGAGCGACATGGACCATTCAATTTGTCAATAACAATTAACTATGGGTGTTGGCAAAAAAAGTCTAAGACATCGAATGTGGGTTTTTACGTATGGAACGACTTACATTAAACACATTGTTGCGTATCTCTAACCGTTCGTGCGATATAGCGATCTAAACAATTGAATTTGTTAATAACAATAAACCATCGGTGGCAGCCGGAAAAGTTATACAATATTAAAAATCTATTTTTGTGTGTGGAACAAATTTGATTTGATAATTGTTTTCGTATCTTCAATCGTTCTCACGACGCAGCGATATAATCAATTCATTTGTTAATAACTATAAAATCGCTCGGCCGATTATTTTCAAACTGTAATCAGGGCTAAGTTAGGCGGAAACCTATTCAATGAGTATAAAAAACCCAAATCGCAGGATTGGTCTAGCAGAAATCTTTCGACAAAATTTTGCTCACATACCCATACACACACACACGGACAAACTTCTCGCTCAAAATGGTAGGAAAGGTTTCTAGCGGTCATGAAACGTGGTGAACAAGTGAAATTTCCAATTTCAATGTTCCGACCCATAACAATAACTTCCCTAAGATCGGGAAGTTAATAAATAAAATAAAATTAAAAAAAGTGGATCAATAAATAAGTTTTAAACAAATGTGTTTTTTTTTTTAAAGTTTGTGCCTATCAAAAGTGATGTATAGGGGGCCCCCTACTGCTGACGATGCAATACCTCTTGTGGTAATACCATATAATGGTATAGGAGGTACATATGATACACACACAGTCAGTAATAGCAGAAATCCCTTTTTAAAGCCACATTCATGTGGAACATAAAAAAGAGTTTAGTGAAGCTGAGTGAAGTATGAATTTTCCATTTTTTCAATTTTCAAAAAGTTAATTTTCAAAATTTTCAATTTTCAAAATGTTCAATTTTCAAAATTTTCAATTTTCAAAATTTTCGATTTTCAAAATTTTCATTTTTCAAAATGTTCAATTTTCAATTCTCAAATTCTCAATTTTCAAATTTTCAAACTTCAAATTTCAAATTTTCAAATTTCAAATTTTCAAATTTCAAATTTTCAAATTTCAAATTTTCAAATTTCAAATTTTCAAATTCAAATTTTCAAATTTCAAATTTTCAAATTTCAATTTCAAATTTCAAATTTTCAAATGTCAATTTTCAAATTTCAAATTTTCAATTTTCAATTTCAAATTTTCAATTTTTCAAATTTCAAATTTTCAAATTTCAAATTTTCAAATTTCAAATTTTCAAATTTCAAATTTTCAAATTTCAAATTTTCAAATTTCAAATTTTCAAATTTCAAATTTTCAAATTTCAAATTTTCAAATTTCAAATTTTCAAATTTCAAATTTTCAAATTTCAAATTTTCAAATTTCAAATTTTCAAATTTCAAATTTTCAAATTTCAATTTTCAAATTTCAAATTTTCAAATTTCAAATTTTCAAATTTCAAATTTTCAAATTTCAAATTTTCAAATTTCAAATTTTCAAATTTCAAATTTTCAAATTTCAAATTTTCAAATTTCAAATTTTCAAATTTCAAATTTTCAAATTTCAAATTTTCAAATTTCAAATTTTCAAATTTCAAATTTTCAAATTTCAAATTTTCAAATTTCAAATTTTCAAATTTCAAATTTTCAAATTTCAAATTTTCAAATTTCAAATTTTCAAATTTCAAATTTTCAAATTTCAAATTTTCAAATTTCAAATTTTCAAATTTCAAATTTTCAAATTTCAAATTTTCAAATTTCAAATTTTCAAATTTCAAATTTTCAAAATTTCAAATTTTCAAATTTCAAATTTTCAATTTTCAAAATTTTCAATTTTCAAAATTTTCGATTTTCAAAATTTTCATTTTTCAAAATGTTCAATTTTCAATTCTCAAATTCTCAATTTTCAAATTTTCAAACTTCAAATTTCAAATTTTCAAATTTCAAATTTTCAAATTTCAAATTTTCAAATTTCAAATTTTCAAATTTCAAATTTTCAAATTTCAAATTTCAAATTTTCAAATGTCAAATTTTCAAATTTCAAATTTTCAATTTTCAAATTTCAAATTTTCAAATTTTCAAATTTCAAATTTCAATTTTCAAATTTCAAATTTTCAAATTTCAAATTTTCAAATTTCAAATTTTCAAATTTCAATTTTCAAATTTCAAATTTTCAAATTTCAAATTTTCAAATTTCAAATTTCAAATTTCAAATTTTCAAATTTCAAATTTTCAAATTTCAAATTTTCAAATTTCAAATTTCAAATTTCAAATTTTCAAATTTCAAATTTTCAAATTTCAAATTTTCAAATTTCAAATTTTCAAATTTCAAATTTTCAAATTTCAAATTTTCAAATTTCAAATTTTCAAATTTCAAATTTTAAATTTTCAAATTTTCAAATTTCAAATTTCAAATTTTCAAATTTCAAATTTTCAAATTTCAAATTTTCAAATTTCAAATTTTCAAATTTCAAATTTTCAAATTTCAAATTTTCAAATTTCAAATTTTCAAATTTCAAATTTTCAAATTTCAAATTTTCAAATTTCAAATTTTCAAATTTCAAATTTTCAAATTTCAAATTTTCAAATTTCAAATTTTCAAATTTCAAATTTTCAAATTTCAAATTTTCAAATTTCAAATTTTCAAATTTCAAATTTTCAAATTTCAAATTTTCAAATTTCAAATTTTCAAATTTCAAATTTTCAAATTTCAAATTTTCAAATTTCAAATTTTCAAATTTCAAATTTTCAAATTTCAAATTTTCAAATTTCAAATTTTCAAATTTCAAATTTTCAAATTTCAAATTTTCAAATTTCAAATTTTCAAATTTCAAATTTTCAAATTTCAAATTTTCAAATTTCAAATTTTCAAATTTCAAATTTTCAAATTTCAAATTTTCAAATTTCAAATTTTCAAATTTCAAATTTTGAAATTTCAAATTTTGAAATTTCAAATTTTGAAATTTCAAATTTTCAAATTTCAAATTTTCAAATTTCAAATTTCAAATTTTTAAATTTTCAAATTTCAAATTTTCAAATTTCAAATTTTCAAATTTCAAATTTTCAAATTTCAAATTTTCAAATTTCAAATTTTCAAATTTCAAATTTTCAAATTTCAAATTTTCAAATTTCAAATTTTCAAATTTCAAATTTTCAAATTTCAAATTTTCAAATTTCAAATTTTCAAATTTCAAATTTTCAAATTTCAAATTTTCAAATTTCAAATTTTCAAATTTCAAATTTTCAAATTTCAAATTTTCAAATTTCAAATTTTCAAATTTCAAATTTTCAAATTTCAAATTTTCAAATTTCAAATTTTCAAATTTCAAATTTTCAAATTTCAAATTTTCAAATATCAAATTTTCAAATTTCAAATTTTCAAATTTCAAATTTTCAAATTTCAAATTTTCAAATTTTCAAATTTCAAATTTTCAAATTTCAAATTTTCAAATTTCAAATTTTCAAATTTCAAATTTCAAATTTTCAAATTTTCAAATTTCAAATTTTCAAATTTCAAATTCTCAAATTGCAAATTTTCAAATTTCAAATTTTCAAATTTCAAATTTTCAAATTTCAAATTTTCAAATTTCAAATTTTCAAATTTCAAATTTTCAAATTTCAAATTTTCAAATTTCAAATTTTCAAATTTCAAATTTTCAAATTTCAAATTTTCAAATTTCAAATTTTCAAATTTCAAATTTTCAAATTTCAAATTTTCAAATTTCAATTTTCAAATTTCAAATTTTCAAATTTCAAATTTTCAAATTTCAAATTTTCAAATTTCAAATTTTCAAATTTCAAATTTTCAAATTTCAAATTTTCAAATTTCAAATTTTCAAATTTCAAATTTTCAAATTTGAAATTTTCAAATTTCAAATTTTCAAATTTCAAATTTTCAAATTTCAAATTTTCAAATATCAAATTTCAAATTTTCAAAATTTTCAAATTTCAAATTTTCAAATTTCAAATTTTCAAATTTCAAATTTTCAAATTTCAAATTTTCAAATTTCAAATTTCAAATTTTCAAATTTCATATTTTCAAATTTCAAATTTTCAAATTTCAAATTTTCAAATTTCAAATTTTCAAATTTCAAATTTTCAAATTTCAAATTTTCAAATTTCAAATTTTCAAATTTCAAATTTTCAAATTTCAAATTTTCAAATTTCAAATTTTCAAATTTCAAATTTTCAAATTTCAAATTTTCAAATTTCAAATTTTCAAATTTCAAATTTTCAAATTTCAAATTTTCAAATTTCAAATTTTCAAATTTCAAATTTTCAAATTTCAAATTTTCAAATTTCAAATTTTCAAATTTCAAATTTTCAAATTTCAAATTTTCAAATTTCAAATTTTCAAATTTCAAATTTTCAAATTTCAAATTTTCAAATTTCATTTTCAAATTTCAAATTTTCAAATTTCAAATTTTCAAATTTCAAATTTTCAAATTTCAAATTTTCAAATTTCAAATTTTCAAATTTCAAATTTTCAACTTTCAAATTTCAAATTTTCAAATTTCAAATTTTCAAATTTCAAATTTTCAAATTTCAAATTTTCAAATTTCAAATTTTCAAATTTCAAATTTCAAATTTTCAAATTTCAAATTTTCAAATTTCAAATTTTCAAATTTCAAATTTTCAAATTTCAAATTTTCAAATTTCAAATTTTCAAATTTCAAATTTTCAAATTTCAAATTTTCAAATTTCAAATTTTCAAATTTCAAATTTTCAAATTTCAAATTTTCAAATTTCAAATTTTCAAATTTCAAATTTTCAAATTTCAAATTTTCAAATTTCAAATTTTCAAATTTCAAATTTTCAAATTTCAAATTTTCAAATTTTCAAATTTCAAATTTTCAAATTTCAAATTTTCAAATTTCAAATTTTCAAATTTCAAATTTTCAAATTTCAAATTTTCAAATTTCAAATTTTCAAATTTCAAATTTTCAAATTTCAAATTTTCAAATTTTCAAATTTCAAATTTTCAAATTTCAAATTTTCAAATTTCAAATTTTCAAATTTCAAATTTCAAATTTCAAATTTTCAAATTTCAAATTTTCAAATTTTCAAACTTTCAAATTTTCAAATTTTCAAATTTTCAAATTTCAAATTTTCAAATTTCAAATTTTCAAATTTCAAATTTTCAAATTTCAAATTTTCAAATTTCAAATTTCAAATTTTCAAATTTCAAATTTTCAAATTTCAAATTTTCAAATTTCAAATTTTCAAATTTTCAAATTTCAAATTTTCAAATTTCAAATTTTCAAATTTCAAATTTTCAAATTTCAAATTTTCAAATTTCAAATTTTCAAATTTCAAATTTTCAAATTTCAAATTTTCAAATTTCAAATTTTCAAATTTCAAATTTTCAAATTTCAAATTTTCAAATTTCAAATTTTCAAATTTCAAATTTTCAAATTTCAAATTTTCAAATTTCAAATTTTCAAATTTCAAATTTTCAAATTTCAAATTTTCAAATTTCAAATTTTCAAATTTCAAATTTTCAAATTTCAAATTTTCAAATTTCAAATTTTCAAATTTCAAATTTTCAATTTTCAAAATTTTCAATTTTCAAAATTTTCGATTTTCAAAATTTTCATTTTTCAAAATGTTCAATTTTCAATTCTCAAATTCTCAATTTTCAAATTTTCAAACTTCAAATTTCAAATTTTCAAATTTCAAATTTTCAAATTTCAAATTTTCAAATTTCAAATTTTCAAATTTCAAATTTTCAAATTTCAAATTTCAAATTTTCAAATGTCAAATTTTCAAATTTCAAATTTTCAATTTTCAAATTTCAAATTTTCAAATTTTCAAATTTCAAATTTTCAAATTTCAAATTTTCAAATTTCAAATTTCAAATTTCAAATTTTCAAATTTCAAATTTTCAAATTTCAAATTTTCAAATTTCAAATTTTCAAATTTCAAATTTTCAAATTTCAAATTTTCAAATTTCAAATTTTCAAATTTCAAATTTTCAAATTTCAAATTTTCAAATTTCAAATTTTCAAATTTCAAATTTTCAAATTTCAAATTTTCAAATTTCAAATTTTCAAATTTCAAATTTTCAAATTTCAAATTTTCAAATTTCAAATTTTTCAAATTTCAAATTTTCAAATTTTCAAATTTTCAAATTTCAAATTTCAAATTTTCAAATTTCAAATTTTCAAATTTCAAATTTTCAAATTTCAAATTTTCAAATTTCAAATTTTCAAATTTCAAATTTTCAAATTTCAAATTTTCAAATTTCAAATTTTCAAATTTCAAATTTTCAAATTTCAAATTTTCAAATTTCAAATTTTCAAATTTCAAATTTCAAATTTCAAATTTTCAAATTTCAAATTTTCAAATTTCAAATTTTCAAATTTCAAATTTTCAAATTTCAAATTTTCAAATTTCAAATTTTCAAATTTCAAATTTTCAAATTTCAAATTTTCAAATTTCAAATTTTCAAATTTCAAATTTTCAAATTTCAAATTTTCAAATTTCAAATTTTCAAATTTCAAATTTTCAAATTTCAAATTTTCAAATTTCAAATTTTCAAATTTCAAATTTTCAAATTTCAAATTTTCAAATTTCAAATTTTCAAATTTCAAATTTTCAAATTTCAAATTTTCAAATTTCAAATTTTCAAATTTCAAATTTTGAAATTTCAAATTTTCAAATTTCAAATTTTCAAATTTCAAATTTCAAATTTTTAAATTTTCAAATTTCAAATTTTCAAATTTCAAATTTTCAAATTTCAAATTTTCAAATTTCAAATTTTCAAATTTCAAATTTTCAAATTTCAAATTTTCAAATTTCAAATTTTCAAATTTCAAATTTTCAAATTTCAAATTTTCAAATTTCAAATTTTCAAATTTCAAATTTTCAAATTTCAAATTTTCAAATTTCAAATTTTCAAATTTCAAATTTTCAAATTTCAAATTTTCAAATTTCAAATTTTCAAATTTCAAATTTTCAAATTTCAAATTTTCAAATTTCAAATTTTCAAATTTCAAATTTTCAAATTTCAAATTTTCAAATTTCAAATTTTCAAATTTCAAATTTTCAAATATCAAATTTTCAAATTTCAAATTTTCAAATTTCAAATTTTCAAATTTCAAATTTTCAAATTTTCAAATTTCAAATTTTCAAATTTCAAATTTTCAAATTTCAAATTTTCAAATTTCAAATTTCAAATTTTCAAATTTTCAAATTTCAAATTTTCAAATTTCAAATTCTCAAATTGCAAATTTTCAAATTTCAAATTTTCAAATTTCAAATTTTCAAATTTCAAATTTTCAAATTTCAAATTTTCAAATTTCAAATTTTCAAATTTCAAATTTTCAAATTTCAAATTTTCAAATTTCAAATTTTCAAATTTCAAATTTTCAAATTTCAAATTTTCAAATTTCAAATTTTCAAATTTCAAATTTTCAAATTTCAAATTTCAAATTTCAAATTTTCAAATTTCAAATTTTCAAATTTCAAATTTTCAAATTTCAAATTTTCAAATTTCAAATTTTCAAATTTCAAATTTTCAAATTTCAAATTTTCAAATTTGAAATTTTCAAATTTCAAATTTTCAAATTTCAAATTTTCAAATTTCAAATTTTCAAATATCAAATTTTCAAATTTCAAATTTTCAAATTTCAAATTTTCAAATTTCAAATTTTCAAATTTCAAATTTTCAAATTTCAAATTTTCAAATTTCAAATTTCAAATTTTCAAATTTCAAATTTTCAAATTTCAAATTTTCAAATTTCAAATTTTCAAATTTCAAATTTTCAAATTTCAAATTTTCAAATTTCAAATTTTCAAATTTCAAATTTTCAAATTTCAAATTTTCAAATTTCAAATTTTCAAATTTCAAATTTTCAAATTTTCAAATTTCAAATTTTCAAATTTCAAATTTTCAAATTTCAAATTTTCAAATTTCAAATTTTCAAATTTCAAATTTTCAAATTTCAAATTTTCAAATTTCAAATTTTCAAATTTCAAATTTTCAAATTTCAAATTTTCAAATTTCAAATTTTCAAATTTCAAATTTTCAAATTTCAAATTTTCAAATTTCAAATTTTCAAATTTCAAATTTTCAAATTTCAAATTTTCAAATTTCAAATTTTCAAATTTCAAATTTTCAAATTTCAAATTTTCAAATTTCATTTTCAAATTTCAAATTTTCAAATTTCAAATTTTCAAATTTCAAATTTTCAAATTTCAAATTTTCAAATTTCAAATTTTCAAATTTCAAATTTTCAACTTTCAAATTTCAAATTTTCAAATTTCAAATTTTCAAATTTCAAATTTTCAAATTTCAAATTTTCAAATTTCAAATTTTCAAATTTCAAATTTCAAATTTTCAAATTTCAAATTTTCAAATTTCAAATTTTCAAATTTCAAATTTTCAAATTTCAAATTTTCAAATTTCAAATTTTCAAATTTCAAATTTTCAAATTTCAAATTTTCAAATTTCAAATTTTCAAATTTCAAATTTTCAAATTTCAAATTTTCAAATTTCAAATTTTCAAATTTCAAATTTTCAAATTTCAAATTTTCAAATTTCAAATTTTCAAATTTCAAATTTTCAAATTTCAAATTTTCAAATTTTCAAATTTCAAATTTTCAAATTTCAAATTTTCAAATTTCAAATTTTCAAATTTCAAATTTTCAAATTTCAAATTTTCAAATTTCAAATTTTCAAATTTCAAATTTTCAAATTTCAAATTTTCAAATTTTCAAATTTCAAATTTTCAAATTTCAAATTTTCAAATTTCAAATTTTCAAATTTCAAATTTCAAATTTCAAATTTTCAAATTTCAAATTTTCAAATTTTCAAACTTTCAAATTTTCAAATTTTCAAATTTTCAAATTTCAAATTTTCAAATTTCAAATTTTCAAATTTCAAATTTCAAATTTCAAATTTTCAAATTTCAAATTTCAAATTTTCAAATTTCAAATTTTCAAATTTCAAATTTTCAAATTTCAAATTTTCAAATTTCAAATTTTCAAATTTCAAATTTTCAAATTTCAAATTTTCAAATTTCAAATTTTCAAATTTCAAATTTTCAAATTTCAAATTTTCAAATTTCAAATTTTCAAATTTCAAATTTTCAAATTTCAAATTTTCAAATTTCAAATTTTCAAATTTCAAATTTTCAAATTTCAAATTTTCAAATTTCAAATTTTCAAATTTCAAATTTTCAAATTTCAAATTTTCAAATTTCAAATTTTCAAATTTCAAATTTTCAAATTTCAAATTTTCAAATTTCAAATTTTCAAATTTCAAATTCTCAAATTTCAAATTTTCAAATTTCAAATTTTCAAATTTCAAATTTTCAAATTTCAAATTTTCAAATTTCAAATTTTCAAATTTCAAATTTTCAAATTTCAAATTTTCAAATTTCAAATTTTCAAATTTCAAATTTTCAAATTTCAAATTTTCAAATTTCAAATTTTCAAATTTCAAATTTTCAAATTTTCAAATTTCAAATTTTCAAATTTCAAATTTTCAAATTTCAAATTTTCAAATTTCAAATTTTCAAATTTCAAATTTTCAAATTTCAAATTTTCAAATTTCAAATTTTCAAATTTCAAATTTTCAAATTTCAAATTTTCAAATTTCAAATTTTCAAATTTTCAAATTTCAAATTTTCAAATTTCAAATTTTCAAATTTCAAATTTTCAAATTTCAAATTTTCAAATTTCAAATTTTCAAATTTCAAATTTTCAAATTTCAAATTTTCAAATTTCAAATTTTCAAATTTTCAAATTTCAAATTTTCAAATTTCAAATTTTCAAATTTCAAATTTTCAAATTTCAAATTTCAAATTTCAAATTTTCAAATTTCAAATTTTCAAATTTTCAAATTTTCAAATTTCAAATTTTCAAATTTCAAATTTTCAAATTTCAAATTTTCAAATTTCAAATTTTCAAATTTCAAATTTCAAATTTCAAATTTCAAATTTTCAAATTTCAAATTTTCAAATTTCAAATTTTCAAATTTCAAATTTTCAAATTTCAAATTTTCAAATTTCAAATTTTCAAATTTCAAATTTTCAAATTTCAAATTTTCAAATTTCAAATTTTCAAATTTCAAATTTTCAAATTTCAAATTTTCAAATTTCAAATTTTCAAATTTCAAATTTTCAAATTTCAAATTTTCAAATTTCAAATTTTCAAATTTCAAATTTTCAAATTTCAAATTTTCAAATTTCAAATTTTCAAATTTCAAATTTTCAAATTTCAAATTTTCAAATTTCAAATTTTCAAATTTCAAATTTTCAAATTTCAAATTCTCAAATTTCAAATTTTCAAATTTCAAATTTTCAAATTTCAAATTTTCAAATTTCAAATTTTCAAATTTCAAATTTTCAAATTTCAAATTTTCAAATTTCAAATTTCAAATTTCAAATTTTCAAATTTCAAATTTTCAAATTTTCAAATTTTCAAATTTCAAATTTTCAAATTTCAAATTTTCAAATTTCAAATTTTCAAATTTCAAATTTTCAAATTTCAAATTTTCAAATTTCCAAATTTTCAAATTTCAAAATTTTCAAATTTCAAATTTTCAAATTTCAAATTTTCAAATTTCAAATTTTCAAATTTCAAATTTCAAATTTTCAAATTTCAAATTTTCAAATTTCAAATTTTCAAATTTCAAATTTTCAAATTCAAATTTCAAATTTCAAATTTCAAATTTTCAAATTCAAATTTTCAAATTTCAAATTTTCAAATTTCAAATTTTCAAATTTCAAATTTTCAAATTTCAAATTTTCAAATTTCAAATTTTCAAATTTCAAATTTTCAAATTTCAAATTTTCAAATTTCAAATTTTCAAATTTCAAATTTTCAAATTTCAAATTTTCAAATTTCAAATTTTCAAATTTCAAATTTTCAAATTTCAAATTTTCAAATTTCAAATTTTCAAATTTCAAATTTTCAAATTTCAAATTTTCAAATTTCAAATTTTCAAATTTCAAATTTTCAAATTTTAAATTTTCAAATTTCAAATTTTCAAATTTCATTTTCAAATTTCAAATTTTCAAATTTCAAATTTTCAAATTTTCAAATTTCAAATTTTCAAATTTCAAATTTCAAATTTTCAAATTTCAAATTTTCAAATTTTCAAACTTTCAAATTTTCAAATTTTCAAATTTTCAAATTTCAAATTTTCAAATTTCAAATTTCAAATTTCAAATTTTCAAATTTCAAATTTTCAAATTTCAAATTTTCAAATTTCAAATTTTCAAATTTCAAATTTTCAAATTTCAAATTTTCAAATTTCAAATTTCAAATTTCAAATTTTCAAATTTCAAATTTTCAAATTTCAAATTTTCAAATTTCAAATTTTCAAATTTCAAATTTTCAAATTTCAAATTTTCAAATTTCAATTTTCAAATTTCAAATTTTCAAATTTCAAATTTCAAATTTCAAATTTTCAAATTTCAAATTTCAAATTTCAAATTTTCAAATTTCAAATTTTCAAATTTCAATTTTCAAATTTCAAATTTTCAAATTTCAAATTTTCAAATTTCAAATTTTCAAATTTCAAATTTTCAAATTTCAAATTTTCAAATTTCAAATTTTCAAATTTCAAATTTTCAAATTTCAAATTTTCAAATTTCAAATTTTCAAATTTCAAATTTTCAAATTTCAAATTTTCAAATTTTCAAATTTCAAATTTTCAAATTTCAAATTTTCAAATTTCAAATTTTCAAATTTCAAATTTTCAAATTTCAAATTTCAAATTTCAAATTTTCAAATTTCAAATTTTCAAATTTCAAATTTTCAAATTTCAAATTTTCAAATTTCAAATTTTCAAATTTCAAATTTTCAAATTTCAAATTTTCAAATTTCAAATTTTCAAATTTCAAATTTTCAAATTTCAAATTTTCAAATTTCAAATTTTCAAATTTCAAATTTTCAAATTTCAAATCTTCAAATTTCAAATTTTCAAATTTCAAATTTTCAAATTTCAAATTTCAAATTTCAAATTTTCAAATTTCAAATTTTCAAATTTCAAATTTTCAAATTTCAAATTTTCAAATTTCAAATTTCAAATTTCAAATTTCAAATTTTCAAATTTCAAATTTCAAATTTCAAATTTTCAAATTTCAAATTTTCAAATTTCAAATTTCAAATTTCAAATTTTCAAATTTCAAATTTCAAATTTTCAAATTTTCAAATTTCAAATTTCAAATTTTCAAATTTCAAATTTTCAAATTTCAAATTTTCAAATTTCAAATTTTCAAATTTCAAATTTCAAATTTCAAATTTTCAAATTTCAAATTTTCAAATTTCAAATTTTCAAATTTCAAAATTTTCAAATTTCAAATTTCAAATTTCAAATTTTCAAATTTCAAATTTCAAATTTCAAATTTTCAAATTTCAAATTTTCAAATTTCAAATTTTCAAATTTCAAATTTTCAAATTTCAAATTTCAAATTTCAAATTTTCAAATTTCAAATTTTCAAATTTCAAATTTTCAAATTTCAAATTTTCAAATTTCAAAATTTTCAAATTTCAAATTTTCAAATTTCAAATTTTCAAATTTCAAATTTTCAAATTTCAAATTTTCAAATTTCAAATTTTCAAATTTCAAATTTTCAAATTTCAAATTTCAAATTTTCAAATTTCAAATTTTTCAAATTTCAAATTTCAAATTTTCAAATTCAAATTTTCAAATTTCAAATTTTCAAATTTCAAATTTTCAAATTTCAAATTTCAAATTTCAAATTTCAAATTTCAAATTTTCAAATTTCAAATTTTCAAATTTCAAATTTTAAAATTTCAAATTTTCAAATTTCAAATTTTCAAATTTCAAATTTTCAATTTCAAATTTTCAAATTTCAAATTTTCAAATTTCAAATTTCAAATTTCAAATTTTCAAATTTCAAATTTTCAAATTTCAAATTTTCAAATTTCAAATTTCAAATTTCAAATTTTCAAATTCAAATTTCAAATTTCAAATTTTCAAATTTCAAATTTTCAAATTTCAAATTTTCAAATTTCAAATTTTCAAATTTCAAATTTTCAAATTTCAAATTTTCAAATTTCAAATTTTCAAATTTCAAATTTTCAAATTTC
>BQMI01000567.1:0-166197 GCA_026005395.1 Asobara japonica | reverse complement strand
TTGACAATTGACAAATTGACAATTGACATGACAATTGACAATTGACAATTGACAATTGACAATTGACAAATTGACAATTGACAATTGACAAATTGACAATTGACAATTGACAAATTGACAATTGACAAATTGACAATTGACAATTGACAATTGACAAATTGACAATTGACAAATTGACAATTGACAAATTGACAATTGACAAATTGACAATTGACAAATTGACAATTGACAAATTGACAATTGACAAATTGACAATTGACAAATTGACAATTGACAAATTGACAATTGACAAATTGACAATTGACAAATTGACAATTGACAAATTGACAATTGACAAATTGACAATTGACAAATTGACAATTGACAAATTGACAATTGACAAATTGACAATTGACAAATTGACAATTGACAAATTGACAATTGACAAATTGACAATTGACAAATTGACAATTGACAAATTGACAATTGACAAATTGACAATTGACAAATTGACAATTGACAAATTGACAATTGACAATTGACAAATTGACAATTGACAAATTGACAATTGACAAATTGACAATTGACAAATTGACAATTGACAAATTGACAATTGACAAATTGACAATTGACAAATTGACAATTGACAAATTGACAATTGACAAATTGACAATTGACAAATTGACAATTGACAAATTGACAATTGACAAATTGACAATTGACAAATTGACAATTGACAATTGACAAATTGACAATTGACAAATTGACAAATTGACAATTGACAAATTGACAATTGACAAATTGACAATTGACAAATTGACAATTGACAAATTGACAATTGACAATTGACAAATTGACAATTGACAATTGACAATTGACAATTGACAAATTGACAATTGACAAATTGACAATTGCCAAATGGACAATTGACAAATTGACAATTGACAAATTGACAAATTGACAATTGACAAATTGACAATAGCCAAATTGACAATTGACAATTGACAAATTGACAATTGACAAATTGACAATTGACAAATTGACAATTGACAAATTGACAATTGACAAATTGACAATTGACAATTGACAAATTGACAATTGACAATTGACAAATTGGCAATTGACAAATTGACAATTGACAATTGACAATTGACAAATTGACAATTGACAATTGATAAATTGACAATTGACAAATTGACAATTGACAAATTGACAATTAACAAATTGACAATTGACAATTGACAAATTGACAATTGACAAATTGACAATTGACAATTGACAAATTGACAATTGACAATTGACAATTGACAAATTGACAATTGACAATTGATAAATTGACAATTGACAAATTGACAATTGACAAATTGACAATTGACAAATTGACAATTGACAAATTGACAATTGACAAATTGACAATTGACAAATTGACAATTGACAAATTGACAATTGACAATTGACAAATTGACAATTGACAAATTGACAATTGACAAATTGACAATTGACAAATTGACAATTGACAAATTGACAATTGACAAATTGACAATTGACAAATTGACAATTGCCAAATGGACAATTGACAAATTGACAATTGACAAATTGGCAAATTGACAATTGACAAATTGACAATTGATAAATTGACAATTGACAATTGACAATTGACAAATTGACAATTGACAAATTGACAATTGACAAATTGACAATTGACAATTGACAATTGACAATTGACAAATTGACAATTGACAATTGATAAATTGACAATTGACAAATTGACAATTGACAAATTGACAATTGACAATTGACAAATTGACAATTGACAAATTGACAATTGACAAATTGACAATTGACAAATTGACAATTGAGAAATTGACAATTGACAATTGACAAATTGACAATTGACAAATTGACAATTGACAAATTGACAATTGACAATTGCCAAATGGACAATTGACAAATTGACAATTGACAAATTGACAATTGACAAATTGACAAATTGACAATTGACAAATTGACAATTGATAAATTGACAATTGACAATTGACAAATTGACAATTGACAAATTGACAATTGACAAATTGACAATTGACAAATTGACAATTGACAAATTGACAATTGACAACTTGACAATTAACAAATTGACAATTGACAATTGACAAATTGACAATTGACAAATTGACAATTGACAATTGACAAATTGACAATTGACAAATTGACAATTGACAATTGACAAATTGACAATTGACAAAATTGACAATTGACAAATTGACAATTGACATTGACAAATTGACAATTGACAAATTGACATTGGACAAATTGACAATTGACAAATTGACAATTGACAAATTGACAATTGACAAATTGACAATTGACAATTGACAATTGACAAATTGACAATTGACAAATTGACAATTGACAAATTGACAATTGACAAATTGACAATTGACAAATTGACAATTGACAAATTGACAATTGACAAATTGACAATTGACAAATTGACAATTGACAAATTGACAATTGACAATTGACAAATTGACAATTGACAAATTGACATTGCAAATTGACAATTGACAAATTGACAATTGACAAATTGACAATTGGACAAATTGACAATTGACAAATTGACAATTGACAAATTGACAATTGACAAATTGACAATTGACAAATTGACAATTGACAAATTGAGAATTGACAATTGACAAATTGACAATTGACAATTGACAATTGACAAATTGACAATTGACAAATTGACAATTGACAAATTGACAAATTGACAATTGACAATTGACAATTGACAAATTGACAATTGACAAATTGACAATTGACAAATTGACAATTGCCAAATGGACAATTGACAAATTGACAATTGACAAATTGACAAATTGACAATTGACAAATTGACAATTGACAAATTGACAATTGACAATTGACAAATTGACAATTGACAAATTGACAATTGACAAATTGACAATTGACAAATTGACAATTGACAACTTGACAATTAACAAATTGACAATTGACAATTGACAAATTGACAATTGACAATTGACAAATTGGCAATTGACAAATTGACAATTGACAATTGACAATTGACAATTGACAAATTGACAATTGACAATTGATAAATTGACAATTGACAAATTGACAATTGACAAATTGACAATTAACAAATTGACAATTGACAATTGACAAATTGACAATTGACAATTGACAATTGACAATTGACAAATTGACAATTGACAATTGACAATTGACAAATTGACAATTGACAATTGATAAATTGACAATTGACAAATTGACAATTGACAAATTGACAATTGACAAATTGACAATTGACAAATTGACAATTGACAAATTGACAATTGACAAATTGACAATTGACAAATTGACAATTGACAATTGACAAATTGACAATTGACAAATTGACAATTGACAAATTGACAATTGACAAATTGACAATTGACAAATTGACAATTGACAAATTGACAATTGACAAATTGACAATTGCCAAATGGACAATTGACAAATTGACAATTGACAAATTGACAAATTGACAATTGACAAATTGACAATTGATAAATTGACAATTGACAATTGACAAATTGACAATTGACAAATTGACAATTGACAAATTGACAATTGACAATTTGACAATTAACAAATTGACAATTGACAATTGACAAATTGACAATTGACAAATTGACAATGACAAATTGACAATTGACAATTGACAAATTGACAATTGACAAATTGACAATTGACAAATTGACAATTGACAAATTGACAATTGAGAAATTGACAATTGACAATTGACAAATTGACAATTGACAAATTGACAATTGACAAATTGACAATTGACAATTGCCAATGGACAATTGACAAATTGACAATTGACAAATTGACAATTGACAATTGACAAATTGACAATTGACAATTGACAATTGATAAATTGACAATTGACAATTGACAAATTGACAATTGACAAATTGACAATTGACAATTGACAATTGACAATTGACAATTGGAACAAATTGACAATTGACAACTTGACAATTAACAAATTGACAATTGACAATTGACAAATTGACAATTGACAAATTGACAATTGACATTGACAAATTGACAATTGACAATTGACAATTGACAATTGACATTGACAATTGACAAATTGACAATTGACAATTGATAAATTGACAATTGACAAATTGACAATTGACAATTGGACAGATTGACAAATTGACAATTGACAAATTGACAATTGACAAATTGACATTGACAAATTGACAATTGACAAAATTGACAATTGACAAATTGACAATTGACAATTGACAATTGACAATTGACAATTGACAAATTGACAATTGACAAATTGACAATTGACAAATTGACAATTGACAAATTGACAATTGACAATGACAATTGACAAATTGACAATTGACAAAGTGACACTTGACAATTGACAATTGGACAAATTGCAATTGACATTGACAATTGACATTGACAATTGACAATTGACAAATCGACATTGACAAATTGACAATTGACAAATTGACAATTGACAAATTGACAATTGACAAATTGACAATTGACAAATTGACAATTGACAATTGACAATTGACAAATGACAATTGACAAATTGACAATGGACAACTTGACACTTGACATTGACAACTTGACAATTGACAAATTGACAATTGACAAATTGACAATTGACAAATTGACAATTGACAAATTGACAATTGACAAATTGACAATTGACAACTTGACAATTGACAACTTGACAATTGACAACTTGACAATTGACAACTTGACAATTGACAACTTGACGCTTGACAAATTGTTCAATTGCACTGGGCGTCAATATGTGTGTGTGTGTGTCCGTCTGTCCTATTCTAAAAAGGAAAATGTGCGATATATATCGATTATATCGAAAGTCTGTCACGCTGAAATGCGTGCGTAACCACTTCGTTGACAGTGTAGTCTCTATCTCTCTCTGTTCTTATATATAAATGAGAGCTTCAATCAAGTAGATACATCGATTATCGGAATCGAACTCGAAATCAGGCAAGGAACGGCATCTGGCCGCGTAGCGGCCACCACATGAACTAGTAAAACAAAAAGTTTGTCGTTTCCTGAGGAACCAATGGATCAATTTGGGGTTCATGTTTGATCGATGCGTCCCCATGGTGACCAGGCCGGAGCGGAGCGTCAAAGTGAAATAAAAATTATTTCTAGTGTTACTAACAATTTCAATGTTAGATACGCAAAATGTGTCCAATGCATGTTATTTCTTATGAAGAAATACATATTTCGTGCTTTTTAACTTTTTTGGTATTGTTAACCGTTTTCGCGTTTGAGCGTTATAAACAATGGAAATCGTTTGGAACGCTCCATGGTGAGGAAAATCAGAGATCGGAAAAGAAGTGCACACCCAAACATACACGCAGGCATCAGGAAGTTATAATTTTAGGCCGCGGAGGGTCAAAACCGACAGCCCCTTTATTAAAATTTTGAAATTGGAAATTTTGAAATTTTTAAATGTTTAAATCTTTGAAATTTCTGAAATTGTTGAAATTTGGAAATTTTTGGAATTTTTTAAAATTTTGAAACTTCGCAATTTGAAATTAAAAATTTTCTATACATGAAATTGTTAAAATTCAAATTGAGAGAAAATCTTTTTCAATTTTCAAATTTCAATTTTCAAATTTTCAATTTTCAAATTTTCAATTTTCAAATTTTCATTTTCAAATTTCAATTTTCAAATTTTCAATTTTCAAATTTTCAATTTTCAAATTTTCAATTTTCAAATTTTCAATTTTCAAATTTTCAATTTTTCAATTTTCAATTTTTCAATTTTCAATTATTTTCAATTTTCAAATTTTCAATTTTCAAATTTCAATTTTCAAATTTTCAAATTTTCAATTTTCAATTTCAAATTTTCAATTTTCAAATTTTCAATTTCAAATTTTCAATTTCAAATTTTCAATTTTCAAATTTCATTTCAATTTTCATTCAAATTTTCAATTTTCAAATTTTCAATTTTCAAATTTTCAATTTTCAAATTTTCAATTTTCAAATTTTCAATTTTCAAATTTTCAATTTTCAAATTTCCAATTTTCAAATTTCAATTTTCAAATTTTCAATTTTCAAAATTTTCAATTTTCAAATTTTCAATTTTCAAATTTCAATTTTCAAATTTTCAATTTTCAAATTTTTCAATTTTCAAATTTTCAATTTTCAAATTTTCAATTTTCAAATTTCAATTTTCAAATTTTCAATTTCAAATTTTCAATTTTCAAATTTTCAATTTTCAAATTTTCAATTTTCAAATTTTCAATTTTCAAATTTTCAAGTTGTCAATTTGTCAATTGTCAAATTTGTCAATTTGTCAATTTGTCAATTGTCATGTCAATTTGTCAATTTGTCAATTTGTCAATTGTCAATTTGTCAATTGTCAATTTGTCAATTTGTCAATTGTCATTGTCAATTGTCAATTTGTCAATTGTCAATTTGTCAATTGTCAATTGTCAATTGTCAATTGTCAATTTGTCAATTGTCAATTTGTCAATTGTCATTTGTCAATTGTCAAGTTGTCAATTGTCAATTGTCAATTGTCAATTTGTCAATTGGTCAATTTGTCAATTGTCAATTTGTCAATTGTCAATTTGTCAATTGTCAATTTGTCAATTGTCAATTTGTCAATTGTCAATTTGTCAATTGTCAATTTGTCAATTGTCAATTTGTCAATTGTCAATTTGTCAATTGTCAATTTGTCAATTGTCAATTTGTCAATTGTCAATTTGTCAATTGTCAATTTGTCAATTGTCAATTTGTCAATTGTCAATTTGTCAATTGTCAATTTGTCAATTGTCAATTTGTCAATTGTCAATTTGTCAATTGTCAATTTGTCAATTGTCAATTGTCAATTGTCAATTTGTCAATTTGTCAATTGTCAATTGTCAATTGTCAATTTGTCAATTGTCAATTGTCCAATTGTCAATTTGTCAATTGTCAATTTGTCAATTGTCAATTTGTCAATTGTCAATTTGTCAATTGCCAATTGTCAATTTGTCAATTGTCAATTTGTCAATTGTCAATTGTCAATTGTCAATTTATCAATTGTCAATTTGTCAATTGTCAATTTGTCAATTGTCAATTTGTCAATTGTCAATTTGTCAATTGTCAATTTGTCAATTGTCAATTTGTCAATTGTCAATTTGTCAATTGTCAATTTGTCAATTTGTCAATTTGTCAATTGTCAATTTGTCAATTTGTCAATTGTCAATTGTCAATTGTCAATTTGTCAATTGTCAATTTGTCAATTGTCAATTTGTCAATTGTCAATTTGTCAATTGTCAATTTGTCAATTTGTCAATTGTCAATTGTCAATTGTCAATTGTCAATTTGTCAATTGTCAATTGTCAATTTGTCAATTCAAGTCATGGGTGTCAATTTGTCAATTTGTCAATTGTCAATTTGTCAATTGTCAATTTGTCAATTGTCAATTTGTCAATTGTCAATTTGTCAATTGTCAATTTGTCAATTGTCAATTTGTCAATTGTCAATTTGTCAATTGTCAATTTGTCAATTGTCAATTTGTCAATTGTCAATTTGTCAATTGTCAATTTGTCAATTTGTCAATTTGTCAATTGTCAATTTGTCAATTGTCAATTTGTCAATTGTCAATTGTCAATTGTCAATTGTCAATTGTCAATTTGTCAATTGTCAATTTGTCAATTTGGTCAATTTGTCCAATTTGTCAATTTGTCAATTGTCAATTTGTCCAATTTGTCAATTTGTCAATTTGTCAAGTTTGTCAATTGTCAATTGTCAATTTGTCAATTTGTCAATTTGTCAATTGTCAATTTGTCAATGTCAATTGTCAATTTGTCAATTGTCAATTTGTCAATTGTCAATTTGTCAATTGTCAATTTGTCAATTGTCATTTGTCAATTGGTCAATTGTCAATTTGTCAATTGTCAATTTGTCAATTGTCAATTTGTCAATTGTCAATTTGTCAATTGTCAATTTGTCAATTGTCAATTTGTCAATTGTCAATTTGTCAATTGTCAATTTGTCAATTGTCAATTTGTCAATTGTCAATTTGTCAATTGTCAATTTGTCAATTGTCAATTTGTCAATGTCAATTTGTCAATTGTCAATTTGTCAATTGTCAATTGTCAATTGTCAATTGTCAATTTGTCAATTGTCAATTTGTCAATTGTCAATTTGTCAATTGTCAATTTGTCAATTGTCAATTTGTCAATTGTCAATTTGTCAATTGTCAATTTGTCAATTGTCAATTTGTCAATTGTCAATTTGTCAATTGTCAATTTGTCAATTGTCAATTTGTCAATTGTCAATTGTCAATTGTCAATTTGTCAATTGTCAATTGTCAATTGTCAATTTGTCAATTTGTCAATTGTCAATTTGTCAATTGTCAATTTGTCAATTGTCAATTTGTCAATTGTCAATTTGTCAATTGTCAATTTGTCAATTGTCAATTTGTCAATTGTCAATTTGTCAATTGTCAATTTGTCAATTGTCAATTTGTCAATTGTCAATTGTCAATTGTCAATTGTCAATTTGTCAATTGTCAATTTGTCAATTGTCAATTTGTCAATTGTCAATTTGTCAATTGTCAATTGTCAATTTGTCAATTGTCAATTTGTCAATTGTCAATTGTCAATTGTCAATTTGTCAATTTGTCAATTGTCAATTTGTCAATTGTCAATTTGTCAATTGTCAATTTGTCAATTGTCAATTTGTCAATTGTCAATTTGTCAATTTGTCAATTGTCAATTTGTCAATTTGTCAATTGTCAATTTGTCATTGTCAATTTGTCAATTTGTCAATTTGTCAATTTGTCAATTGTCAATTTGTCAATTGTCAATTTGTCAATTGTCAATTTGTCAATTTGTCAATTGTCAATTTGTCAATTGTCAATTTGTCAATTGTCAATTTGTCAATTGTCAATTGTCAATTTGTCAATTTGTCAATTTGTCAATTGTCAATTTGTCAATTGTCAATTTGTCAATTGTCAATTGTCAATTTGTCAATTTGTCAATTTGTCAATTGTCAATTTGTCAATTGTCAATTTGTCAATTGTCAATTTGTCAATTGTCAATTTGTCAATTGTCAATTTGTCAATTGTCAATTTGTCAATTGTCAATTTGTCAATTGTCAATTTGTCAATTGTCAATTTGTCAATTGTCAATTTGTCAATTGTCAATTTGTCAATTGTCAATTTGTCAATTGTCAATTTGTCAATTGTCAATTTGTCAATTGTCAATTTGTCAATTGTCAATTTGTCAATTGTCAATTTGTCAATGTCAATTTGTCAATTGTCAATTTGTCAATTGTCAATTTGTCAATTGTCAATTTGTCAATTGTCAATTTGTCAATTGTCAATTTGTCAATTGTCAATTTGTCAATTGTCAATTTGTCAATTGTCAATTTGTCAATTGTCAATTTGTCAATTGTCAATTTGTCAATTGTCAATTTGTCAATTGTCAATTGTCTCAATTGTCAATTTGTCAATTGTCAATTGTCAATTTGTCAATTGTCAATTTGTCAATTTGTCAATTGTCAATTTGTCAATTGTCAATTTGTCAATTGTCAATTTGTCAATTGCCAATTGCCAATTTGTCAATTGTCAATTTGTCAATTGTCAATTTATCAATTGTCAATTTGTCAATTGTCAATTGTCAGTTTGTCAATTGTCAATTGTCAATTGTCAATTTGTCAATTATCAATTTGTCAATTTGTCAATTGTCAATTTGTCAATTTGTCAATTTGTCAATTTGTCAATTTGTCAATTTGTCAATTTGTCAATTGTCAATTGCCAATTGTCAATTGTCAATTGTCAATTTGTCAATTTGTCAATTGTCAATTTGTCAATTTGTCAATTGTCAATTTGTCAATTGTCAATTTGTCAATTGTCAAGTTGTCAATTGTCAATTTGCCAATTTGTCAATTGTCAATTTGTCAATTTGTCAATTGTCAATTTGCCAATTGTCAATTTGTCAATTGTCAATTTGTCAATTGTCAATTTGTCAATTGTCAATTGTCAATTGTCAATTGTCAATTTGTCAATTGTCAATTGTCAATTGTCAATTGTCAATTTGTCAATTGTCAATTTGTCAATTGTCAATTGTCAATTGTCAATTGTCAATTGTCAATTGTCAATTTGTCAATTGTCAATTTGTCAATTGTCAATTTGTCAATTGTCAATTTGTCAATTGTCAATTTGTCAATTTGTCAATTGTCAATTGTCAATTTGTCAATTGTCAATTTGTCAATTGTCAATTGTCAATTGTCAATTTGTCAATTGTCAATTTGTCAATTGTCAATTTGTCAATTGTCAATTTGTCAATTGTCAATTTGTCAATTGTCAATTTGTCAATTGTCAATTTGTCAATTGTCAATTTGTCAATTGTCAATTGTCAATTGTCAATTTGTCAATTGTCAATTTGTCAATTGTCAATTTGTCAATTGTCAATTTGTCAATTGTCAATTTGTCAATTGTCAATTTGTCAATTGTCAATTTGTCAATTGTCAATTTGTCAATTGTCAATTTGTCAATTGTCAATTTGTCAATTGTCAATTTGTCAATTGTCAATTTGTCAATTGTCAATTTGTCAATTGTCAATTTGTCAATTGTCAATTTGTCAATTGTCAATTTGTCAATTGTCAATTTGTCAATTGTCAATTTGTCAATTGTCAATTTGTCAATTGTCAATTTGTCAATTGTCAATTTGTCAATTGTCAATTTGTCAATTGTCAATTTGTCAATTGTCAATTTGTCAATTGTCAATTTGTCAATTGTCAATTTGTCAATTGTCAATTTGTCAATTGTCAATTTGTCAATTGTCAATTTGTCAATTGTCAATTTGTCAATTGTCAATTTGTCAATTGTCAATTTGTCAATTGTCAATTGTCAATTGTCAATTTGTCAATTGTCAATTGTCAATTGTCAATTGTCAATTGTCAATTTGTCAATTGTCAATTTGTCAATTGTCAATTTGTCAATTGTCAATTTGTCAATTGTCAATTTGTCAATTGTCAATTTGTCAATTGTCAATTTGTCAATTTGTCAATTTGTCAATTGTCAATTGTCAATTGTCAATTTGTCAATTGTCAATTTGTCAATTGTCAATTTGTCAATTGTCAATTTGTCAATTGTCAATTTGTCAATTGTCAATTTGTCAATTGTCAATTGTCAATTGTCAATTTGTCAATTGTCAATTTGTCAATTGTCAATTTGTCAATTGTCAATTGTCAATTTGTCAATTGTCAATTTGTCAATTGTCAATTTGTCAATTGTCAATTTGTCAATTGTCAATTTGTCAATTGTCAATTTGTCAATTGTCAATTTGTCAATTGTCAATTTGTCAATTGTCAATTTGTCAATTGTCAATTTGTCAATTGTCAATTTGTCAATTGTCAATTTGTCAATTGTCAATTTGTCAATTGTCAATTGTCAATTGTCAATTGTCAATTGTCAATTTGTCAATTGTCAATTTGTCAATTGTCAATTTGTCAATTGTCAATTTGTCAATTGTCAATTTGTCAATTGTCAATTTGTCAATTGTCAATTTGTCAATTGTCAATTTGTCAATTGTCAATTTGTCAATTGTCAATTTGTCAATTGTCAATTTGTCAATTGTCAATTGTCAATTGTCAATTTGTCAATTGTCAATTTGTCAATTGTCAATTTGTCAATTGTCAATTTGTCAATTGTCAATTTGTCAATTGTCAATTTGTCAATTTGTCAATTGTCAATTTGTCAATTGTCAATTTGTCAATTGTCAATTTGTCAATTGTCAATTTGTCAATTGTCAATTGTCAATTGTCAATTTGTCAATTGTCAATTTGTCAATTGTCAATTTGTCAATTGTCAATTTGTCAATTGTCAATTTGTCAATTGTCAATTTGTCAATTGTCAATTTGTCAATTGTCAATTTGTCAATTGTCAATTTGTCAATTGTCAATTTGTCAATTGTCAATTTGTCAATTGTCAATTTGTCAATTGTCAATTTGTCAATTGTCAATTTGTCAATTGTCAATTTGTCAATTGTCAATTTGTCAATTGTCAATTTGTCAATTGTCAATTGTCAATTGTCAATTGTCAATTTGTCAATTGTCAATTTGTCAATTGTCAATTTGTCAATTGTCAATTTGTCAATTGTCAATTTGTCAATTGTCAATTTGTCAATTGTCAATTGTCAATTTGTCAATTGTCAATTTGTCAATTGTCAATTTGTCAATTGTCAATTTGTCAATTGTCAATTTGTCAATTGTCAATTTGTCAATTGTCAATTTGTCAATTGTCAATTTGTCAATTGTCAATTGTCAATTTGTCAATTGTCAATTTGTCAATTGTCAATTTGTCAATTGTCAATTTGTCAATTGTCAATTTGTCAATTGTCAATTTGTCAATTGTCAATTTGTCAATTGTCAATTTGTCAATTGTCAATTTGTCAATTGTCAATTTGTCAATTGTCAATTTGTCAATTGTCAATTTGTCAATTGTCAATTTGTCAATTGTCAATTTGTCAATTGTCAATTTGTCAATTGTCAATTTGTCAATTGTCAATTTGTCAATTGTCAATTTGTCAATTGTCAATTTGTCAATTGTCAATTTGTCAATTTGTCAATTGTCAATTTGTCAATTGTCAATTTGTCAATTGTCAATTTGTCAATTTGTCAATTTGTCAATTGTCAATTTGTCAATTGTCAATTGTCAATTGTCAATTTGTCAATTGTCAATTGTCAATTGTCAATTTGTCAATTGTCAATTTGTCAATTGTCAATTTGTCAATTGTCAATTTGTCAATTGTCAATTTGTCAATTGTCAATTTGTCAATTGTCAATTTGTCAATTGTCAATTTGTCAATTGTCAATTTGTCAATTGTCAATTTGTCAATTGTCAATTTGTCAATTGTCAATTTGTCAATTGTCAATTTGTCAATTGTCAATTTGTCAATTGTCAATTTGTCAATTGTCAATTTGTCAATTGTCAATTTGTCAATTGTCAATTTGTCAATTGTCAATTTGTCAATTGTCAATTTGTCAATTGTCAATTTGTCAATTGTCAATTTGTCAATTGTCAATTTGTCAATTGTCAATTTGTCAATTGTCAATTTGTCAATTGTCAATTTGTCAATTGTCAATTTGTCAATTGTCAATTTGTCAATTGTCAATTTGTCAATTGTCAATTTGTCAATTGTCAATTTGTCAATTTGTCAATTGTCAATTTGTCAATTGTCAATTTGTCAATTGTCAATTTGTCAATTGTCAATTTGTCAATTGTCAATTTGTCAATTGTCAATTTGTCAATTGTCAATTTGTCAATTGTCAATTTGTCAATTGTCAATTTGTCAATTGTCAATTTGTCAATTGTCAATTTGTCAATTGTCAATTTGTCAATTGTCAATTTGTCAATTGTCAATTTGTCAATTGTCAATTTGTCAATTGTCAATTTGTCAATTGTCAATTTGTCAATTGTCAATTTGTCAATTGTCAATTTGTCAATTGTCAATTTGTCAATTGTCAATTTGTCAATTGTCAATTTGTCAATTGTCAATTTGTCAATTGTCAATTTGTCAATTGTCAATTTGTCAATTGTCAATTTGTCAATTGTCAATTTGTCAATTGTCAATTTGTCAATTGTCAATTTGTCAATTGTCAATTTGTCAATTGTCAATTTGTCAATTGTCAATTTGTCAATTGTCAATTTGTCAATTGTCAATTTGTCAATTGTCAATTTGTCAATTGTCAATTTGTCAATTTGTCAATTTGTCAATTGTCAATTGTCAATTTGTCAATTGTCAATTTGTCAATTGTCAATTTGTCAATTGTCAATTGTCAATTTGTCAATTGTCAATTTGTCAATTGTCAATTTGTCAATTGTCAATTTGTCAATTGTCAATTTGTCAATTGTCAATTTGTCAATTGTCAATTTGTCAATTGTCAATTTGTCAATTGTCAATTTGTCAATTGTCAATTTGTCAATTGTCAATTTGTCAATTGTCAATTTGTCAATTGTCAATTTGTCAATTGTCAATTTGTCAATTGTCAATTTGTCAATTGTCAATTTGTCAATTGTCAATTTGTCAATTGTCAATTTGTCAATTGTCAATTTGTCAATTGTCAATTTGTCAATTGTCAATTTGTCAATTGTCAATTTGTCAATTGTCAATTTGTCAATTGTCAATTTGTCAATTGTCAATTTGTCAATTGTCAATTTGTCAATTGTCAATTGTCAATTTGTCAATTGTCAATTGTTGTCAATTGTCAATTGTCAATTTGTCAATTGTCAATTTGTCAATTGTCAATTTGTCAATTGTCAATTTGTCAATTGTCAATTTGTCAATTGTCAATTTGTCAATTGTCAATTTGTCAATTGTCAATTTGTCAATTGTCAATTTGTCAATTGTCAATTTGTCAATTGTCAATTTGTCAATTGTCAATTTGTCAATTGTCAATTTGTCAATTGTCAATTTGTCAATTGTCAATTTGTCAATTGTCAATTTGTCAATTGTCAATTGTCAATTGTCAATTTGTCAATTGTCAATTTGTCAATTGTCAATTTGTCAATTGTCAATTTGTCAATTGTCAATTTGTCAATTGTCAATTTGTCAATTGTCAATTTGTCAATTGTCAATTGTCAATTGTCAATTTGTCAATTGTCAATTTGTCAATTGTCAATTTGTCAATTGTCAATTTGTCAATTGTCAATTGTCAATTTGTCAATTGTCAATTTGTCAATTGTCAATTTGTCAATTGTCAATTGTCAATTTGTCAATTGTCAATTTGTCAATTGTCAATTTGTCAATTGTCAATTTGTCAATTGTCAATTTGTCAATTGTCAATTTGTCAATTGTCAATTTGTCAATTGTCAATTTGTCAATTGTCAATTTGTCAATTGTCAATTTGTCAATTGTCAATTTGTCAATTGTCAATTTGTCAATTGTCAATTTGTCAATTGTCAATTTGTCAATTGTCAATTTGTCAATTGTCAATTTGTCAATTGTCAATTTGTCAATTGTCAATTTGTCAATTGTCAATTTGTCAATTGTCAATTTGTCAATTGTCAATTTGTCAATTGTCAATTTGTCAATTGTCAATTTGTCAATTGTCAATTTGTCAATTGTCAATTTGTCAATTGTCAATTTGTCAATTGTCAATTTGTCAATTGTCAATTTGTCAATTGTCAATTTGTCAATTGTCAATTTGTCAATTGTCAATTTGTCAATTGTCAATTTGTCAATTGTCAATTTGTCAATTGTCAATTTGTCAATTGTCAATTTGTCAATTGTCAATTTGTCAATTGTCAATTTGTCAATTGTCAATTTGTCAATTGTCAATTTGTCAATTGTCAATTTGTCAATTGTCAATTGTCAATTTGTCAATTGTCAATTTGTCAATTGTCAATTTGTCAATTGTCAATTTGTCAATTGTCAATTTGTCAATTGTCAATTTGTCAATTGTCAATTTGTCAATTGTCAATTTGTCAATTGTCAATTTGTCAATTGTCAATTTGTCAATTGTCAATTTGTCAATTGTCAATTTGTCAATTGTCAATTTGTCAATTGTCAATTTGTCAATTGTCAATTTGTCAATTGTCAATTTGTCAATTGTCAATTTGTCAATTGTCAATTTGTCAATTGTCAATTGTCAATTGTCAATTTGTCAATTTGTCAATTGTCAATTTGTCAATTGTCAATTTGTCAATTGTCAATTTGTCAATTGTCAATTTGTCAATTGTCAATTTGTCAATTGTCAATTTGTCAATTGTCAATTTGTCAATTGTCAATTTGTCAATTGTCAATTTGTCAATTGTCAATTTGTCAATTGTCAATTTGTCAATTGTCAATTTGTCAATTGTCAATTTGTCAATTGTCAATTTGTCAATTGTCAATTTGTCAATTGTCAATTTGTCAATTGTCAATTTGTCAATTGTCAATTGTCAATTGTCAATTTGTCAATTGTCAATTGTCAATTTGTCAATTGTCAATTTGTCAATTGTCAATTTGTCAATTGTCAATTTGTCAATTGTCAATTTGTCAATTGTCAATTTGTCAATTGTCAATTTGTCAATTGTCAATTTGTCAATTGTCAATTTGTCAATTGTCAATTTGTCAATTGTCAATTTGTCAATTGTCAATTTGTCAATTGTCAATTTGTCAATTGTCAATTTGTCAATTGTCAATTTGTCAATTGTCAATTTGTCAATTGTCAATTTGTCAATTGTCAATTTGTCAATTGTCAATTTGTCAATTGTCAATTTGTCAATTGTCAATTTGTCAATTGTCAATTTGTCAATTGTCAATTTGTCAATTGTCAATTTGTCAATTGTCAATTTGTCAATTGTCAATTTGTCAATTGTCAATTTGTCAATTGTCAATTTGTCAATTGTCAATTTGTCAATTGTCAATTTGTCAATTGTCAATTGTCAATTGTCAATTGTCAATTTGTCAATTGTCAATTTGTCAATTGTCAATTTGTCAATTGTCAATTTGTCAATTGTCAATTTGTCAATTGTCAATTTGTCAATTGTCAATTTGTCAATTGTCAATTTGTCAATTGTCAATTTGTCAATTGTCAATTTGTCAATTGTCAATTTGTCAATTGTCAATTTGTCAATTGTCAATTTGTCAATTGTCAATTTGTCAATTGTCAATTTGTCAATTGTCAATTTGTCAATTGTCAATTTGTCAATTGTCAATTTGTCAATTGTCAATTTGTCAATTGTCAATTTGTCAATTGTCAATTTGTCAATTGTCAATTTGTCAATTGTCAATTTGTCAATTGTCAATTTGTCAATTGTCAATTTGTCAATTGTCAATTTGTCAATTGTCAATTTGTCAATTGTCAATTTGTCAATTGTCAATTTGTCAATTGTCAATTTGTCAATTGTCAATTTGTCAATTGTCAATTTGTCAATTGTCAATTTGTCAATTGTCAATTTGTCAATTGTCAATTTGTCAATTGTCAATTTGTCAATTGTCAATTTGTCAATTGTCAATTTGTCAATTTGTCAATTGTCAATTGTCAATTGTCAATTTGTCAATTGTCAATTTGTCAATTGTCAATTTGTCAATTGTCAATTTGTCAATTGTCAATTTGTCAATTGTCAATTTGTCAATTGTCAATTTGTCAATTGTCAATTTGTCAATTGTCAATTTGTCAATTGTCAATTTGTCAATTGTCAATTTGTCAATTGTCAATTTGTCAATTGTCAATTTGTCAATTGTCAATTTGTCAATTGTCAATTTGTCAATTGTCAATTTGTCAATTGTCAATTTGTCAATTGTCAATTTGTCAATTGTCAATTTGTCAATTGTCAATTTGTCAATTGTCAATTTGTCAATTGTCAATTTGTCAATTGTCAATTTGTCAATTGTCAATTTGTCAATTGTCAATTTGTCAATTGTCAATTTGTCAATTGTCAATTTGTCAATTGTCAATTTGTCAATTGTCAATTTGTCAATTGTCAATTTGTCAATTGTCAATTTGTCAATTGTCAATTTGTCAATTGTCAATTGTCAATTGTCAATTGTCAATTGTCAATTTGTCAATTGTCAATTTGTCAATTGTCAATTTGTCAATTGTCAATTTGTCAATTGTCAATTTGTCAATTGTCAATTTGTCAATTGTCAATTTGTCAATTGTCAATTTGTCAATTGTCAATTTGTCAATTGTCAATTTGTCAATTGTCAATTTGTCAATTGTCAATTTGTCAATTGTCAATTTGTCAATTGTCAATTTGTCAATTGTCAATTTGTCAATTGTCAATTTGTCAATTGTCAATTTGTCAATTGTCAATTGTCAATTGTCAATTGTCAATTTGTCAATTGTCAATTTGTCAATTGTCAATTTGTCAATTGTCAATTTGTCAATTGTCAATTTGTCAATTGTCAATTTGTCAATTGTCAATTTGTCAATTGTCAATTGTCAATTGTCAATTGTCAATTGTCAATTGTCAATTTGTCAATTGTCAATTTGTCAATTGTCAATTTGTCAATTGTCAATTTGTCAATTGTCAATTTGTCAATTGTCAATTTGTCAATTGTCAATTTGTCAATTGTCAATTTGTCAATTGTCAATTTGTCAATTGTCAATTTGTCAATTGTCAATTTGTCAATTGTCAATTTGTCAATTGTCAATTTGTCAATTGTCAATTTGTCAATTGTCAATTTGTCAATTGTCAATTTGTCAATTGTCAATTTGTCAATTGTCAATTTGTCAATTGTCAATTTGTCAATTGTCAATTTGTCAATTGTCAATTTGTCAATTGTCAATTTGTCAATTGTCAATTTGTCAATTGTCAATTTGTCAATTGTCAATTTGTCAATTGTCAATTTGTCAATTGTCAATTTGTCAATTGTCAATTTGTCAATTGTCAATTTGTCAATTGTCAATTTGTCAATTGTCAATTTGTCAATTGTCAATTTGTCAATTGTCAATTTGTCAATTGTCAATTTGTCAATTGTCAATTTGTCAATTGTCAATTTGTCAATTGTCAATTTGTCAATTGTCAATTTGTCAATTGTCAATTTGTCAATTGTCAATTTGTCAATTGTCAATTTGTCAATTGTCAATTTGTCAATTGTCAATTTGTCAATTGTCAATTTGTCAATTGTCAATTTGTCAATTGTCAATTTGTCAATTGTCAATTTGTCAATTGTCAATTTGTCAATTGTCAATTTGTCAATTGTCAATTTGTCAATTGTCAATTTGTCAATTGTCAATTTGTCAATTGTCAATTTGTCAATTGTCAATTTGTCAATTGTCAATTTGTCAATTGTCAATTTGTCAATTGTCAATTTGTCAATTGTCAATTTGTCAATTGTCAATTTGTCAATTGTCAATTTGTCAATTGTCAATTTGTCAATTGTCAATTTGTCAATTGTCAATTTGTCAATTGTCAATTTGTCAATTGTCAATTTGTCAATTGTCAATTTGTCAATTGTCAATTTGTCAATTGTCAATTTGTCAATTGTCAATTTGTCAATTGTCAATTGTCAATTTGTCAATTGTCAATTTGTCAATTGTCAATTTGTCAATTGTCAATTTGTCAATTGTCAATTTGTCAATTGTCAATTTGTCAATTGTCAATTTGTCAATTGTCAATTTGTCAATTGTCAATTTGTCAATTGTCAATTGTCAATTTGTCAATTGTCAATTTGTCAATTGTCAATTTGTCAATTGTCAATTTGTCAATTGTCAATTTGTCAATTGTCAATTTGTCAATTGTCAATTTGTCAATTGTCAATTTGTCAATTGTCAATTTGTCAATTGTCAATTTGTCAATTGTCAATTTGTCAATTGTCAATTTGTCAATTGTCAATTTGTCAATTGTCAATTTGTCAATTGTCAATTTGTCAATTGTCAATTTGTCAATTGTCAATTTGTCAATTGTCAATTTGTCAATTGTCAATTTGTCAATTGTCAATTTGTCAATTGTCAATTTGTCAATTGTCAATTTGTCAATTGTCAATTTGTCAATTGTCAATTTGTCAATTGTCAATTTGTCAATTGTCAATTTGTCAATTGTCAATTTGTCAATTGTCAATTTGTCAATTGTCAATTTGTCAATTGTCAATTTGTCAATTGTCAATTTGTCAATTGTCAATTTGTCAATTGTCAATTTGTCAATTGTCAATTTGTCAATTGTCAATTTGTCAATTGTCAATTTGTCAATTGTCAATTTGTCAATTGTCAATTTGTCAATTGTCAATTTGTCAATTGTCAATTTGTCAATTGTCAATTTGTCAATTGTCAATTTGTCAATTGTCAATTTGTCAATTGTCAATTGTCAATTTGTCAATTGTCAATTTGTCAATTGTCAATTTGTCAATTGTCAATTTGTCAATTGTCAATTGTCAATTGTCAATTTGTCAATTGTCAATTTGTCAATTGTCAATTTGTCAATTGTCAATTTGTCAATTGTCAATTTGTCAATTGTCAATTTGTCAATTGTCAATTTGTCAATTGTCAATTTGTCAATTGTCAATTGTCAATTTGTCAATTGTCAATTTGTCAATTGTCAATTTGTCAATTGTCAATTTGTCAATTGTCAATTTGTCAATTGTCAATTTGTCAATTGTCAATTTGTCAATTGTCAATTTGTCAATTGTCAATTTGTCAATTGTCAATTTGTCAATTGTCAATTTGTCAATTGTCAATTTGTCAATTGTCAATTTGTCAATTGTCAATTTGTCAATTGTCAATTTGTCAATTGTCAATTTGTCAATTGTCAATTTGTCAATTGTCAATTTGTCAATTGTCAATTTGTCAATTGTCAATTTGTCAATTGTCAATTGTCAATTTGTCAATTGTCAATTTGTCAATTGTCAATTTGTCAATTGTCAATTTGTCAATTGTCAATTTGTCAATTGTCAATTTGTCAATTGTCAATTTGTCAATTGTCAATTTGTCAATTGTCAATTTGTCAATTGTCAATTTGTCAATTGTCAATTTGTCAATTGTCAATTTGTCAATTGTCAATTTGTCAATTGTCAATTTGTCAATTGTCAATTTGTCAATTGTCAATTTGTCAATTGTCAATTTGTCAATTGTCAATTTGTCAATTGTCAATTTGTCAATTGTCAATTTGTCAATTGTCAATTTGTCAATTGTCAATTTGTCAATTGTCAATTTGTCAATTGTCAATTTGTCAATTGTCAATTTGTCAATTGTCAATTTGTCAATTGTCAATTTGTCAATTGTCAATTTGTCAATTGTCAATTTGTCAATTGTCAATTTGTCAATTGTCAATTTGTCAATTGTCAATTGTCAATTTGTCAATTGTCAATTTGTCAATTGTCAATTTGTCAATTGTCAATTTGTCAATTTGTCAATTGTCAATTTGTCAATTGTCAATTTGTCAATTGTCAATTTGTCAATTGTCAATTTGTCAATTGTCAATTTGTCAATTGTCAATTTGTCAATTGTCAATTTGTCAATTGTCAATTTGTCAATTTGTCAATTGTCAATTTGTCAATTGTCAATTTGTCAATTGTCAATTGTCAATTTGTCAATTGTCAATTTGTCAATTGTCAATTTGTCAATTGTCAATTTGTCAATTGTCAATTTGTCAATTGTCAATTTGTCAATTGTCAATTTGTCAATTGTCAATTTGTCAATTGTCAATTTGTCAATTGTCAATTTGTCAATTGTCAATTTGTCAATTGTCAATTTGTCAATTGTCAATTTGTCAATTGTCAATTTGTCAATTGTCAATTTGTCAATTGTCAATTTGTCAATTGTCAATTTGTCAATTGTCAATTTGTCAATTGTCAATTTGTCAATTGTCAATTTGTCAATTGTCAATTTGTCAATTGTCAATTTGTCAATTGTCAATTTGTCAATTGTCAATTTGTCAATTGTCAATTTGTCAATTGTCAATTTGTCAATTGTCAATTTGTCAATTGTCAATTTGTCAATTGTCAATTTGTCAATTGTCAATTTGTCAATTGTCAATTTGTCAATTGTCAATTTGTCAATTGTCAATTTGTCAATTGTCAATTTGTCAATTGTCAATTTGTCAATTGTCAATTTGTCAATTGTCAATTTGTCAATTGTCAATTTGTCAATTGTCAATTTGTCAATTGTCAATTTGTCAATTGTCAATTTGTCAATTGTCAATTTGTCAATTGTCAATTTGTCAATTGTCAATTTGTCAATTGTCAATTTGTCAATTGTCAATTTGTCAATTGTCAATTTGTCAATTGTCAATTTGTCAATTGTCAATTTGTCAATTGTCAATTTGTCAATTGTCAATTTGTCAATTGTCAATTGTCAATTTGTCAATTGTCAATTTGTCAATTGTCAATTTGTCAATTGTCAATTTGTCAATTGTCAATTTGTCAATTGTCAATTTGTCAATTGTCAATTTGTCAATTGTCAATTTGTCAATTGTCAATTTGTCAATTGTCAATTTGTCAATTTGTCAATTGTCAATTGTCAATTGTCAATTTGTCAATTGTCAATTTGTCAATTGTCAATTTGTCAATTGTCAATTTGTCAATTGTCAATTTGTCAATTGTCAATTTGTCAATTGTCAATTTGTCAATTGTCAATTTGTCAATTGTCAATTTGTCAATTGTCAATTTGTCAATTGTCAATTTGTCAATTGTCAATTTGTCAATTGTCAATTTGTCAATTGTCAATTTGTCAATTGTCAATTTGTCAATTGTCAATTTGTCAATTGTCAATTTGTCAATTGTCAATTTGTCAATTGTCAATTTGTCAATTGTCAATTTGTCAATTGTCAATTTGTCAATTGTCAATTTGTCAATTGTCAATTTGTCAATTGTCAATTTGTCAATTGTCAATTTGTCAATTGTCAATTTGTCAATTGTCAATTTGTCAATTGTCAATTTGTCAATTGTCAATTTGTCAATTGTCAATTTGTCAATTGTCAATTTGTCAATTGTCAATTTGTCAATTGTCAATTTGTCAATTGTCAATTTGTCAATTGTCAATTTGTCAATTGTCAATTTGTCAATTGTCAATTTGTCAATTGTCAATTTGTCAATTGTCAATTGTCAATTTGTCAATTGTCAATTTGTCAATTGTCAATTTGTCAATTGTCAATTTGTCAATTGTCAATTTGTCAATTGTCAATTTGTCAATTGTCAATTTGTCAATTGTCAATTTGTCAATTGTCAATTTGTCAATTGTCAATTTGTCAATTGTCAATTTGTCAATTGTCAATTTGTCAATTGTCAATTTGTCAATTGTCAATTTGTCAATTGTCAATTTGTCAATTGTCAATTTGTCAATTGTCAATTTGTCAATTGTCAATTTGTCAATTGTCAATTTGTCAATTGTCAATTTGTCAATTGTCAATTTGTCAATTGTCAATTTGTCAATTGTCAATTTGTCAATTGTCAATTTGTCAATTGTCAATTTGTCAATTGTCAATTTGTCAATTGTCAATTTGTCAATTGTCAATTGTCAATTTGTCAATTGTCAATTTGTCAATTGTCAATTTGTCAATTGTCAATTTGTCAATTGTCAATTTGTCAATTGTCAATTTGTCAATTTGTCAATTGTCAATTTGTCAATTTGTCAATTGTCAATTGTCAATTGTCAATTTGTCAATTGTCAATTTGTCAATTGTCAATTTGTCAATTGTCAATTTGTCAATTGTCAATTTGTCAATTGTCAATTTGTCAATTGTCAATTTGTCAATTGTCAATTTGTCAATTGTCAATTTGTCAATTGTCAATTTGTCAATTGTCAATTTGTCAATTGTCAATTTGTCAATTGTCAATTTGTCAATTGTCAATTTGTCAATTGTCAATTTGTCAATTGTCAATTTGTCAATTGTCAATTTGTCAATTGTCAATTTGTCAATTGTCAATTTGTCAATTGTCAATTTGTCAATTTGTCAATTGTCAATTTGTCAATTGTCAATTTGTCAATTGTCAATTTGTCAATTGTCAATTTGTCAATTGTCAATTTGTCAATTGTCAATTTGTCAATTGTCAATTTGTCAATTGTCAATTTGTCAATTGTCAATTTGTCAATTGTCAATTTGTCAATTGTCAATTTGTCAATTGTCAATTGTCAATTGTCAATTGTCAATTTGTCAATTGTCAATTTGTCAATTGTCAATTTGTCAATTGTCAATTTGTCAATTGTCAATTTGTCAATTGTCAATTTGTCAATTGTCAATTTGTCAATTGTCAATTTGTCAATTGTCAATTTGTCAATTGTCAATTTGTCAATTGTCAATTTGTCAATTGTCAATTTGTCAATTGTCAATTTGTCAATTGTCAATTTGTCAATTGTCAATTTGTCAATTGTCAATTTGTCAATTGTCAATTTGTCAATTGTCAATTTGTCAATTGTCAATTTGTCAATTGTCAATTTGTCAATTGTCAATTTGTCAATTGTCAATTTGTCAATTGTCAATTTGTCAATTGTCAATTTGTCAATTGTCAATTTGTCAATTGTCAATTTGTCAATTGTCAATTTGTCAATTGTCAATTTGTCAATTGTCAATTTGTCAATTGTCAATTTGTCAATTGTCAATTTGTCAATTGTCAATTTGTCAATTGTCAATTTGTCAATTGTCAATTTGTCAATTGTCAATTTGTCAATTGTCAATTTGTCAATTGTCAATTTGTCAATTGTCAATTTGTCAATTGTCAATTTGTCAATTGTCAATTTGTCAATTGTCAATTTGTCAATTGTCAATTTGTCAATTGTCAATTTGTCAATTGTCAATTTGTCAATTGTCAATTTGTCAATTGTCAATTTGTCAATTGTCAATTTGTCAATTGTCAATTTGTCAATTGTCAATTTGTCAATTGTCAATTTGTCAATTGTCAATTTGTCAATTGTCAATTTGTCAATTGTCAATTTGTCAATTGTCAATTTGTCAATTGTCAATTTGTCAATTGTCAATTTGTCAATTGTCAATTTGTCAATTGTCAATTTGTCAATTGTCAATTTGTCAATTGTCAATTTGTCAATTGTCAATTTGTCAATTGTCAATTTGTCAATTGTCAATTTGTCAATTGTCAATTTGTCAATTGTCAATTTGTCAATTGTCAATTTGTCAATTGTCAATTTGTCAATTGTCAATTTGTCAATTGTCAATTTGTCAATTGTCAATTTGTCAATTGTCAATTTGTCAATTGTCAATTTGTCAATTGTCAATTTGTCAATTGTCAATTTGTCAATTGTCAATTTGTCAATTTGTCAATTGTCAATTTGTCAATTGTCAATTTGTCAATTGTCAATTTGTCAATTGTCAATTTGTCAATTGTCAATTTGTCAATTGTCAATTTGTCAATTGTCAATTTGTCAATTGTCAATTTGTCAATTGTCAATTTGTCAATTGTCAATTTGTCAATTGTCAATTTGTCAATTGTCAATTGTCAATTTGTCAATTGTCAATTTGTCAATTGTCAATTTGTCAATTGTCAATTTGTCAATTGTCAATTTGTCAATTGTCAATTTGTCAATTGTCAATTTGTCAATTGTCAATTTGTCAATTGTCAATTTGTCAATTGTCAATTTGTCAATTGTCAATTTGTCAATTGTCAATTTGTCAATTGTCAATTTGTCAATTGTCAATTTGTCAATTGTCAATTTGTCAATTGTCAATTTGTCAATTGTCAATTTGTCAATTGTCAATTTGTCAATTGTCAATTTGTCAATTGTCAATTTGTCAATTGTCAATTTGTCAATTGTCAATTGTCAATTGTCAATTGTCAATTTGTCAATTGTCAATTTGTCAATTGTCAATTTGTCAATTGTCAATTGTCAATTGTCAATTTGTCAATTGTCAATTTGTCAATTGTCAATTTGTCAATTGTCAATTTGTCAATTGTCAATTTGTCAATTGTCAATTTGTCAATTGTCAATTTGTCAATTGTCAATTTGTCAATTGTCAATTTGTCAATTGTCAATTTGTCAATTGTCAATTTGTCAATTGTCAATTTGTCAATTGTCAATTTGTCAATTGTCAATTTGTCAATTGTCAATTTGTCAATTGTCAATTTGTCAATTGTCAATTTGTCAATTGTCAATTTGTCAATTGTCAATTTGTCAATTGTCAATTTGTCAATTGTCAATTTGTCAATTGTCAATTTGTCAATTGTCAATTTGTCAATTGTCAATTTGTCAATTGTCAATTTGTCAATTGTCAATTTGTCAATTGTCAATTTGTCAATTGTCAATTTGTCAATTGTCAATTTGTCAATTGTCAATTTGTCAATTGTCAATTTGTCAATTGTCAATTTGTCAATTGTCAATTTGTCAATTGTCAATTTGTCAATTGTCAATTTGTCAATTGTCAATTGTCAATTGTCAATTGTCAATTTGTCAATTGTCAATTTGTCAATTGTCAATTTGTCAATTGTCAATTTGTCAATTGTCAATTTGTCAATTGTCAATTTGTCAATTGTCAATTTGTCAATTGTCAATTTGTCAATTGTCAATTTGTCAATTGTCAATTTGTCAATTGTCAATTTGTCAATTGTCAATTTGTCAATTGTCAATTTGTCAATTGTCAATTTGTCAATTGTCAATTTGTCAATTGTCAATTTGTCAATTGTCAATTTGTCAATTGTCAATTTGTCAATTGTCAATTTGTCAATTGTCAATTGTCAATTTGTCAATTGTCAATTTGTCAATTGTCAATTTGTCAATTGTCAATTTGTCAATTGTCAATTTGTCAATTGTCAATTTGTCAATTGTCAATTTGTCAATTGTCAATTTGTCAATTGTCAATTTGTCAATTGTCAATTTGTCAATTGTCAATTTGTCAATTGTCAATTTGTCAATTGTCAATTTGTCAATTGTCAATTTGTCAATTGTCAATTTGTCAATTGTCAATTTGTCAATTGTCAATTTGTCAATTTGTCAATTGTCAATTTGTCAATTGTCAATTTGTCAATTGTCAATTTGTCAATTGTCAATTTGTCAATTGTCAATTTGTCAATTGTCAATTTGTCAATTGTCAATTTGTCAATTGTCAATTTGTCAATTGTCAATTTGTCAATTGTCAATTTGTCAATTGTCAATTTGTCAATTGTCAATTTGTCAATTGTCAATTTGTCAATTGTCAATTTGTCAATTGTCAATTTGTCAATTGTCAATTTGTCAATTGTCAATTTGTCAATTGTCAATTTGTCAATTGTCAATTTGTCAATTGTCAATTTGTCAATTGTCAATTTGTCAATTGTCAATTTGTCAATTGTCAATTTGTCAATTGTCAATTTGTCAATTGTCAATTTGTCAATTGTCAATTTGTCAATTGTCAATTTGTCAATTGTCAATTTGTCAATTGTCAATTTGTCAATTGTCAATTTGTCAATTGTCAATTTGTCAATTGTCAATTTGTCAATTGTCAATTTGTCAATTGTCAATTTGTCAATTGTCAATTTGTCAATTGTCAATTTGTCAATTGTCAATTGTCAATTTGTCAATTGTCAATTTGTCAATTGTCAATTTGTCAATTGTCAATTTGTCAATTGTCAATTTGTCAATTGTCAATTGTCAATTTGTCAATTGTCAATTTGTCAATTGTCAATTTGTCAATTGTCAATTTGTCAATTGTCAATTTGTCAATTGTCAATTTGTCAATTGTCAATTTGTCAATTGTCAATTTGTCAATTGTCAATTTGTCAATTGTCAATTTGTCAATTGTCAATTTGTCAATTGTCAATTTGTCAATTGTCAATTTGTCAATTGTCAATTTGTCAATTGTCAATTTGTCAATTGTCAATTTGTCAATTGTCAATTTGTCAATTGTCAATTTGTCAATTGTCAATTTGTCAATTGTCAATTTGTCAATTGTCAATTTGTCAATTGTCAATTTGTCAATTGTCAATTTGTCAATTGTCAATTTGTCAATTGTCAATTTGTCAATTGTCAATTTGTCAATTGTCAATTTGTCAATTGTCAATTTGTCAATTGTCAATTTGTCAATTGTCAATTTGTCAATTGTCAATTTGTCAATTGTCAATTTGTCAATTGTCAATTTGTCAATTGTCAATTTGTCAATTGTCAATTTGTCAATTGTCAATTTGTCAATTGTCAATTTGTCAATTGTCAATTTGTCAATTGTCAATTTGTCAATTGTCAATTTGTCAATTGTCAATTTGTCAATTGTCAATTTGTCAATTGTCAATTTGTCAATTGTCAATTTGTCAATTGTCAATTTGTCAATTGTCAATTTGTCAATTGTCAATTTGTCAATTGTCAATTTGTCAATTGTCAATTTGTCAATTGTCAATTTGTCAATTGTCAATTTGTCAATTGTCAATTTGTCAATTGTCAATTTGTCAATTGTCAATTTGTCAATTGTCAATTTGTCAATTGTCAATTTGTCAATTGTCAATTTGTCAATTGTCAATTTGTCAATTGTCAATTTGTCAATTGTCAATTTGTCAATTGTCAATTTGTCAATTGTCAATTTGTCAATTGTCAATTTGTCAATTGTCAATTTGTCAATTGTCAATTTGTCAATTGTCAATTTGTCAATTGTCAATTGTCAATTTGTCAATTGTCAATTTGTCAATTGTCAATTTGTCAATTGTCAATTTGTCAATTGTCAATTTGTCAATTGTCAATTTGTCAATTGTCAATTTGTCAATTGTCAATTTGTCAATTGTCAATTTGTCAATTGTCAATTTGTCAATTGTCAATTTGTCAATTGTCAATTTGTCAATTGTCAATTTGTCAATTGTCAATTTGTCAATTGTCAATTTGTCAATTGTCAATTTGTCAATTGTCAATTTGTCAATTGTCAATTTGTCAATTGTCAATTTGTCAATTGTCAATTTGTCAATTGTCAATTTGTCAATTGTCAATTTGTCAATTGTCAATTTGTCAATTGTCAATTTGTCAATTGTCAATTTGTCAATTGTCAATTTGTCAATTGTCAATTTGTCAATTGTCAATTTGTCAATTGTCAATTTGTCAATTGTCAATTTGTCAATTGTCAATTTGTCAATTGTCAATTTGTCAATTGTCAATTTGTCAATTGTCAATTTGTCAATTGTCAATTTGTCAATTGTCAATTTGTCAATTGTCAATTGTCAATTGTCAATTGTCAATTTGTCAATTGTCAATTGTCAATTGTCAATTGTCAATTTGTCAATTGTCAATTTGTCAATTGTCAATTTGTCAATTGTCAATTTGTCAATTGTCAATTTGTCAATTGTCAATTTGTCAATTGTCAATTTGTCAATTGTCAATTTGTCAATTGTCAATTTGTCAATTGTCAATTTGTCAATTGTCAATTTGTCAATTGTCAATTTGTCAATTGTCAATTTGTCAATTGTCAATTTGTCAATTGTCAATTTGTCAATTGTCAATTTGTCAATTGTCAATTTGTCAATTGTCAATTTGTCAATTGTCAATTTGTCAATTGTCAATTTGTCAATTGTCAATTTGTCAATTGTCAATTTGTCAATTGTCAATTTGTCAATTGTCAATTTGTCAATTGTCAATTTGTCAATTGTCAATTTGTCAATTGTCAATTTGTCAATTGTCAATTTGTCAATTGTCAATTTGTCAATTGTCAATTTGTCAATTGTCAATTTGTCAATTGTCAATTTGTCAATTGTCAATTTGTCAATTGTCAATTTGTCAATTGTCAATTTGTCAATTGTCAATTTGTCAATTGTCAATTTGTCAATTGTCAATTTGTCAATTGTCAATTTGTCAATTGTCAATTTGTCAATTGTCAATTTGTCAATTGTCAATTTGTCAATTGTCAATTTGTCAATTGTCAATTTGTCAATTGTCAATTTGTCAATTGTCAATTTGTCAATTGTCAATTTGTCAATTGTCAATTTGTCAATTGTCAATTTGTCAATTGTCAATTTGTCAATTGTCAATTTGTCAATTGTCAATTTGTCAATTGTCAATTTGTCAATTGTCAATTTGTCAATTGTCAATTGTCAATTTGTCAATTGTCAATTTGTCAATTGTCAATTTGTCAATTGTCAATTTGTCAATTGTCAATTTGTCAATTGTCAATTTGTCAATTGTCAATTTGTCAATTGTCAATTTGTCAATTGTCAATTTGTCAATTGTCAATTTGTCAATTGTCAATTTGTCAATTGTCAATTTGTCAATTGTCAATTTGTCAATTGTCAATTTGTCAATTGTCAATTTGTCAATTGTCAATTTGTCAATTGTCAATTTGTCAATTGTCAATTTGTCAATTGTCAATTTGTCAATTGTCAATTTGTCAATTGTCAATTTGTCAATTGTCAATTTGTCAATTGTCAATTTGTCAATTTGTCAATTGTCAATTTGTCAATTGTCAATTTGTCAATTGTCAATTTGTCAATTGTCAATTTGTCAATTGTCAATTGTCAATTGTCAATTGTCAATTTGTCAATTGTCAATTTGTCAATTGTCAATTTGTCAATTGTCAATTTGTCAATTGTCAATTTGTCAATTGTCAATTTGTCAATTGTCAATTTGTCAATTGTCAATTTGTCAATTGTCAATTTGTCAATTGTCAATTTGTCAATTGTCAATTGTCAATTTGTCAATTGTCAATTTGTCAATTGTCAATTTGTCAATTGTCAATTTGTCAATTGTCAATTTGTCAATTGTCAATTTGTCAATTGTCAATTTGTCAATTGTCAATTTGTCAATTGTCAATTTGTCAATTGTCAATTTGTCAATTGTCAATTTGTCAATTGTCAATTTGTCAATTGTCAATTTGTCAATTGTCAATTTGTCAATTGTCAATTTGTCAATTGTCAATTTGTCAATTGTCAATTTGTCAATTGTCAATTTGTCAATTGTCAATTTGTCAATTGTCAATTTGTCAATTGTCAATTGTCAATTGTCAATTGTCAATTTGTCAATTGTCAATTTGTCAATTGTCAATTTGTCAATTGTCAATTTGTCAATTGTCAATTTGTCAATTGTCAATTTGTCAATTGTCAATTTGTCAATTGTCAATTTGTCAATTGTCAATTTGTCAATTGTCAATTTGTCAATTGTCAATTTGTCAATTGTCAATTTGTCAATTGTCAATTTGTCAATTGTCAATTTGTCAATTGTCAATTTGTCAATTGTCAATTTGTCAATTGTCAATTTGTCAATTGTCAATTGTCAATTTGTCAATTGTCAATTTGTCAATTGTCAATTTGTCAATTGTCAATTTGTCAATTGTCAATTTGTCAATTGTCAATTTGTCAATTGTCAATTTGTCAATTGTCAATTTGTCAATTGTCAATTTGTCAATTGTCAATTTGTCAATTGTCAATTTGTCAATTGTCAATTTGTCAATTGTCAATTTGTCAATTGTCAATTTGTCAATTTGTCAATTGTCAATTTGTCAATTGTCAATTTGTCAATTGTCAATTTGTCAATTGTCAATTTGTCAATTGTCAATTTGTCAATTGTCAATTTGTCAATTGTCAATTTGTCAATTGTCAATTTGTCAATTGTCAATTTGTCAATTGTCAATTTGTCAATTGTCAATTTGTCAATTGTCAATTTGTCAATTGTCAATTTGTCAATTGTCAATTTGTCAATTGTCAATTTGTCAATTGTCAATTTGTCAATTGTCAATTTGTCAATTGTCAATTTGTCAATTGTCAATTTGTCAATTGTCAATTTGTCAATTGTCAATTTGTCAATTGTCAATTTGTCAATTGTCAATTTGTCAATTGTCAATTTGTCAATTGTCAATTTGTCAATTGTCAATTTGTCAATTGTCAATTTGTCAATTGTCAATTTGTCAATTGTCAATTTGTCAATTGTCAATTTGTCAATTGTCAATTTGTCAATTGTCAATTTGTCAATTGTCAATTTGTCAATTGTCAATTTGTCAATTGTCAATTTGTCAATTGTCAATTTGTCAATTGTCAATTTGTCAATTGTCAATTGTCAATTGTCAATTTGTCAATTGTCAATTTGTCAATTGTCAATTTGTCAATTGTCAATTTGTCAATTGTCAATTTGTCAATTGTCAATTTGTCAATTGTCAATTTGTCAATTGTCAATTTGTCAATTGTCAATTTGTCAATTGTCAATTTGTCAATTGTCAATTTGTCAATTGTCAATTTGTCAATTGTCAATTTGTCAATTGTCAATTTGTCAATTGTCAATTTGTCAATTGTCAATTTGTCAATTGTCAATTGTCAATTGTCAATTGTCAATTTGTCAATTGTCAATTTGTCAATTGTCAATTGTCAATTTGTCAATTGTCAATTTGTCAATTGTCAATTTGTCAATTGTCAATTTGTCAATTGTCAATTTGTCAATTGTCAATTTGTCAATTGTCAATTGTCAATTTGTCAATTGTCAATTTGTCAATTGTCAATTTGTCAATTGTCAATTTGTCAATTGTCAATTTGTCAATTGTCAATTTGTCAATTGTCAATTTGTCAATTGTCAATTTGTCAATTGTCAATTGTCAATTTGTCAATTGTCAATTTGTCAATTGTCAATTTGTCAATTTGTCAATTTGTCAATTTGTCAATTTGTCAATTGTCAATTTGTCAATTGTCAATTTGTCAATTGTCAATTTGTCAATTGTCAATTTGTCAATTGTCAATTTGTCAATTGTCAATTTGTCAATTGTCAATTTGTCAATTGTCAATTTGTCAATTGTCAATTTGTCAATTGTCAATTTGTCAATTGTCAATTTGTCAATTGTCAATTGTCAATTTGTCAATTGTCAATTTGTCAATTGTCAATTTGTCAATTGTCAATTTGTCAATTGTCAATTGTCAATTTGTCAATTGTCAATTTGTCAATTGTCAATTTGTCAATTGTCAATTTGTCAATTGTCAATTTGTCAATTGTCAATTTGTCAATTGTCAATTTGTCAATTGTCAATTTGTCAATTGTCAATTTGTCAATTGTCAATTTGTCAATTGTCAATTTGTCAATTGTCAATTTGTCAATTGTCAATTTGTCAATTGTCAATTTGTCAATTGTCAATTTGTCAATTGTCAATTTGTCAATTGTCAATTTGTCAATTGTCAATTTGTCAATTGTCAATTTGTCAATTGTCAATTTGTCAATTGTCAATTTGTCAATTTGTCAATTGTCAATTTGTCAATTGTCAATTTGTCAATTGTCAATTTGTCAATTGTCAATTTGTCAATTGTCAATTTGTCAATTGTCAATTTGTCAATTGTCAATTTGTCAATTGTCAATTTGTCAATTGTCAATTTGTCAATTGTCAATTTGTCAATTGTCAATTTGTCAATTGTCAATTTGTCAATTGTCAATTTGTCAATTGTCAATTTGTCAATTGTCAATTTGTCAATTGTCAATTTGTCAATTGTCAATTTGTCAATTGTCAATTTGTCAATTGTCAATTTGTCAATTGTCAATTTGTCAATTGTCAATTTGTCAATTGTCAATTTGTCAATTGTCAATTTGTCAATTGTCAATTTGTCAATTGTCAATTTGTCAATTGTCAATTTGTCAATTGTCAATTTGTCAATTGTCAATTTGTCAATTGTCAATTTGTCAATTGTCAATTTGTCAATTGTCAATTTGTCAATTGTCAATTTGTCAATTGTCAATTTGTCAATTGTCAATTTGTCAATTGTCAATTTGTCAATTGTCAATTTGTCAATTGTCAATTTGTCAATTGTCAATTGTCAATTTGTCAATTTGTCAATTGTCAATTTGTCAATTGTCAATTTGTCAATTGTCAATTTGTCAATTGTCAATTTGTCAATTGTCAATTGTCAATTGTCAATTGTCAATTTGTCAATTGTCAATTTGTCAATTGTCAATTTGTCAATTGTCAATTTGTCAATTGTCAATTTGTCAATTGTCAATTTGTCAATTGTCAATTTGTCAATTGTCAATTTGTCAATTGTCAATTTGTCAATTGTCAATTTGTCAATTGTCAATTTGTCAATTGTCAATTTGTCAATTGTCAATTTGTCAATTGTCAATTTGTCAATTGTCAATTTGTCAATTGTCAATTTGTCAATTGTCAATTTGTCAATTGTCAATTTGTCAATTGTCAATTTGTCAATTGTCAATTTGTCAATTGTCAATTTGTCAATTGTCAATTTGTCAATTGTCAATTTGTCAATTGTCAATTTGTCAATTGTCAATTTGTCAATTGTCAATTTGTCAATTGTCAATTTGTCAATTGTCAATTTGTCAATTGTCAATTTGTCAATTGTCAATTTGTCAATTGTCAATTTGTCAATTGTCAATTTGTCAATTGTCAATTTGTCAATTGTCAATTTGTCAATTGTCAATTTGTCAATTGTCAATTTGTCAATTGTCAATTTGTCAATTGTCAATTTGTCAATTGTCAATTTGTCAATTGTCAATTTGTCAATTGTCAATTTGTCAATTGTCAATTTGTCAATTGTCAATTTGTCAATTGTCAATTTGTCAATTGTCAATTTGTCAATTGTCAATTTGTCAATTGTCAATTTGTCAATTGTCAATTGTCAATTTGTCAATTGTCAATTTGTCAATTGTCAATTTGTCAATTGTCAATTTGTCAATTGTCAATTTGTCAATTGTCAATTTGTCAATTGTCAATTTGTCAATTGTCAATTTGTCAATTGTCAATTTGTCAATTGTCAATTTGTCAATTGTCAATTTGTCAATTGTCAATTTGTCAATTGTCAATTTGTCAATTGTCAATTTGTCAATTGTCAATTTGTCAATTGTCAATTTGTCAATTGTCAATTTGTCAATTGTCAATTTGTCAATTGTCAATTTGTCAATTGTCAATTTGTCAATTGTCAATTTGTCAATTGTCAATTTGTCAATTGTCAATTTGTCAATTGTCAATTTGTCAATTGTCAATTTGTCAATTGTCAATTTGTCAATTGTCAATTTGTCAATTGTCAATTTGTCAATTGTCAATTGTCAATTTGTCAATTGTCAATTTGTCAATTGTCAATTTGTCAATTGTCAATTTGTCAATTGTCAATTTGTCAATTGTCAATTTGTCAATTGTCAATTTGTCAATTGTCAATTTGTCAATTGTCAATTTGTCAATTGTCAATTTGTCAATTGTCAATTTGTCAATTGTCAATTTGTCAATTGTCAATTTGTCAATTGTCAATTTGTCAATTGTCAATTTGTCAATTGTCAATTTGTCAATTGTCAATTTGTCAATTGTCAATTGTCAATTTGTCAATTGTCAATTTGTCAATTGTCAATTTGTCAATTGTCAATTTGTCAATTGTCAATTTGTCAATTGTCAATTTGTCAATTGTCAATTTGTCAATTGTCAATTTGTCAATTGTCAATTTGTCAATTTGTCAATTGTCAATTTGTCAATTGTCAATTTGTCAATTGTCAATTTGTCAATTGTCAATTTGTCAATTGTCAATTTGTCAATTGTCAATTTGTCAATTGTCAATTTGTCAATTGTCAATTTGTCAATTGTCAATTTGTCAATTGTCAATTTGTCAATTGTCAATTTGTCAATTGTCAATTTGTCAATTGTCAATTTGTCAATTGTCAATTTGTCAATTGTCAATTTGTCAATTGTCAATTGTCAATTTGTCAATTGTCAATTTGTCAATTGTCAATTTGTCAATTGTCAATTTGTCAATTGTCAATTTGTCAATTGTCAATTTGTCAATTGTCAATTTGTCAATTGTCAATTTGTCAATTGTCAATTTGTCAATTGTCAATTTGTCAATTGTCAATTTGTCAATTGTCAATTTGTCAATTGTCAATTTGTCAATTGTCAATTTGTCAATTGTCAATTTGTCAATTGTCAATTTGTCAATTGTCAATTTGTCAATTGTCAATTTGTCAATTGTCAATTTGTCAATTGTCAATTTGTCAATTGTCAATTTGTCAATTGTCAATTTGTCAATTGTCAATTTGTCAATTGTCAATTTGTCAATTGTCAATTTGTCAATTGTCAATTTGTCAATTGTCAATTTGTCAATTGTCAATTTGTCAATTGTCAATTTGTCAATTGTCAATTTGTCAATTGTCAATTTGTCAATTGTCAATTTGTCAATTGTCAATTTGTCAATTGTCAATTTGTCAATTGTCAATTTGTCAATTGTCAATTTGTCAATTGTCAATTTGTCAATTGTCAATTTGTCAATTGTCAATTTGTCAATTGTCAATTTGTCAATTGTCAATTTGTCAATTGTCAATTTGTCAATTGTCAATTTGTCAATTGTCAATTTGTCAATTGTCAATTTGTCAATTGTCAATTTGTCAATTGTCAATTTGTCAATTGTCAATTTGTCAATTGTCAATTTGTCAATTGTCAATTTGTCAATTGTCAATTTGTCAATTGTCAATTTGTCAATTGTCAATTTGTCAATTGTCAATTTGTCAATTGTCAATTTGTCAATTGTCAATTTGTCAATTGTCAATTTGTCAATTGTCAATTTGTCAATTGTCAATTTGTCAATTGTCAATTTGTCAATTGTCAATTTGTCAATTGTCAATTTGTCAATTGTCAATTTGTCAATTGTCAATTTGTCAATTGTCAATTTGTCAATTGTCAATTTGTCAATTGTCAATTTGTCAATTGTCAATTTGTCAATTGTCAATTTGTCAATTGTCAATTTGTCAATTGTCAATTTGTCAATTGTCAATTTGTCAATTGTCAATTTGTCAATTGTCAATTTGTCAATTGTCAATTTGTCAATTGTCAATTTGTCAATTGTCAATTTGTCAATTGTCAATTTGTCAATTGTCAATTTGTCAATTGTCAATTTGTCAATTGTCAATTTGTCAATTGTCAATTTGTCAATTGTCAATTTGTCAATTGTCAATTTGTCAATTGTCAATTTGTCAATTGTCAATTTGTCAATTGTCAATTTGTCAATTGTCAATTTGTCAATTGTCAATTTGTCAATTGTCAATTTGTCAATTGTCAATTTGTCAATTGTCAATTTGTCAATTGTCAATTTGTCAATTGTCAATTTGTCAATTGTCAATTGTCAATTGTCAATTGTCAATTTGTCAATTGTCAATTTGTCAATTGTCAATTTGTCAATTGTCAATTTGTCAATTGTCAATTTGTCAATTGTCAATTTGTCAATTGTCAATTTGTCAATTGTCAATTTGTCAATTGTCAATTTGTCAATTGTCAATTTGTCAATTGTCAATTTGTCAATTGTCAATTTGTCAATTGTCAATTTGTCAATTGTCAATTTGTCAATTGTCAATTTGTCAATTGTCAATTTGTCAATTGTCAATTTGTCAATTGTCAATTTGTCAATTGTCAATTTGTCAATTGTCAATTGTCAATTTGTCAATTGTCAATTTGTCAATTGTCAATTTGTCAATTGTCAATTTGTCAATTGTCAATTTGTCAATTGTCAATTTGTCAATTGTCAATTTGTCAATTGTCAATTTGTCAATTGTCAATTTGTCAATTGTCAATTTGTCAATTGTCAATTTGTCAATTGTCAATTTGTCAATTGTCAATTTGTCAATTGTCAATTTGTCAATTGTCAATTGTCAATTGTCAATTTGTCAATTGTCAATTGTCAATTGTCAATTTGTCAATTGTCAATTTGTCAATTGTCAATTTGTCAATTGTCAATTTGTCAATTGTCAATTTGTCAATTGTCAATTTGTCAATTGTCAATTTGTCAATTGTCAATTTGTCAATTGTCAATTGTCAATTTGTCAATTGTCAATTTGTCAATTGTCAATTTGTCAATTGTCAATTTGTCAATTGTCAATTTGTCAATTGTCAATTTGTCAATTGTCAATTTGTCAATTGTCAATTTGTCAATTGTCAATTTGTCAATTGTCAATTTGTCAATTGTCAATTTGTCAATTGTCAATTTGTCAATTGTCAATTGTCAATTTGTCAATTGTCAATTTGTCAATTGTCAATTTGTCAATTGTCAATTTGTCAATTGTCAATTTGTCAATTGTCAATTTGTCAATTGTCAATTTGTCAATTGTCAATTGTCAATTGTCAATTGTCAATTTGTCAATTGTCAATTTGTCAATTGTCAATTTGTCAATTGTCAATTTGTCAATTGTCAATTTGTCAATTGTCAATTTGTCAATTGTCAATTTGTCAATTGTCAATTTGTCAATTGTCAATTTGTCAATTGTCAATTTGTCAATTGTCAATTTGTCAATTGTCAATTTGTCAATTGTCAATTTGTCAATTGTCAATTTGTCAATTGTCAATTTGTCAATTGTCAATTTGTCAATTGTCAATTTGTCAATTGTCAATTTGTCAATTGTCAATTTGTCAATTGTCAATTGTCAATTTGTCAATTGTCAATTTGTCAATTGTCAATTTGTCAATTGTCAATTTGTCAATTGTCAATTTGTCAATTGTCAATTTGTCAATTGTCAATTTGTCAATTGTCAATTTGTCAATTGTCAATTTGTCAATTGTCAATTTGTCAATTGTCAATTTGTCAATTGTCAATTTGTCAATTGTCAATTTGTCAATTGTCAATTTGTCAATTGTCAATTTGTCAATTGTCAATTTGTCAATTGTCAATTTGTCAATTGTCAATTTGTCAATTGTCAATTTGTCAATTGTCAATTGTCAATTTGTCAATTTGTCAATTGTCAATTTGTCAATTGTCAATTTGTCAATTGTCAATTTGTCAATTGTCAATTTGTCAATTGTCAATTTGTCAATTGTCAATTTGTCAATTGTCAATTTGTCAATTGTCAATTTGTCAATTGTCAATTTGTCAATTGTCAATTTGTCAATTGTCAATTTGTCAATTGTCAATTTGTCAATTGTCAATTTGTCAATTGTCAATTTGTCAATTGTCAATTTGTCAATTGTCAATTTGTCAATTTGTCAATTGTCAATTTGTCAATTGTCAATTTGTCAATTGTCAATTTGTCAATTGTCAATTTGTCAATTGTCAATTTGTCAATTGTCAATTGTCAATTTGTCAATTGTCAATTTGTCAATTGTCAATTTGTCAATTGTCAATTTGTCAATTGTCAATTTGTCAATTGTCAATTGTCAATTTGTCAATTGTCAATTTGTCAATTGTCAATTTGTCAATTGTCAATTTGTCAATTGTCAATTTGTCAATTGTCAATTTGTCAATTTGTCAATTGTCAATTTGTCAATTGTCAATTGTCAATTTGTCAATTGTCAATTTGTCAATTGTCAATTTGTCAATTGTCAATTTGTCAATTGTCAATTTGTCAATTGTCAATTTGTCAATTGTCAATTTGTCAATTGTCAATTTGTCAATTGTCAATTTGTCAATTGTCAATTTGTCAATTGTCAATTTGTCAATTGTCAATTTGTCAATTGTCAATTTGTCAATTGTCAATTTGTCAATTGTCAATTTGTCAATTGTCAATTTGTCAATTGTCAATTTGTCAATTGTCAATTTGTCAATTGTCAATTTGTCAATTGTCAATTTGTCAATTGTCAATTTGTCAATTGTCAATTTGTCAATTGTCAATTTGTCAATTGTCAATTTGTCAATTGTCAATTTGTCAATTGTCAATTTGTCAATTGTCAATTGTCAATTTGTCAATTGTCAATTTGTCAATTGTCAATTTGTCAATTGTCAATTTGTCAATTGTCAATTTGTCAATTGTCAATTTGTCAATTGTCAATTTGTCAATTGTCAATTTGTCAATTGTCAATTTGTCAATTGTCAATTTGTCAATTGTCAATTTGTCAATTGTCAATTTGTCAATTGTCAATTGTCAATTTGTCAATTGTCAATTTGTCAATTGTCAATTTGTCAATTGTCAATTTGTCAATTGTCAATTTGTCAATTGTCAATTTGTCAATTGTCAATTTGTCAATTGTCAATTTGTCAATTGTCAATTTGTCAATTGTCAATTTGTCAATTGTCAATTTGTCAATTGTCAATTTGTCAATTGTCAATTTGTCAATTGTCAATTTGTCAATTGTCAATTTGTCAATTGTCAATTTGTCAATTGTCAATTTGTCAATTGTCAATTTGTCAATTGTCAATTTGTCAATTGTCAATTTGTCAATTGTCAATTTGTCAATTGTCAATTTGTCAATTGTCAATTTGTCAATTGTCAATTTGTCAATTGTCAATTTGTCAATTGTCAATTTGTCAATTGTCAATTTGTCAATTGTCAATTTGTCAATTGTCAATTTGTCAATTGTCAATTTGTCAATTGTCAATTTGTCAATTGTCAATTGTCAATTTGTCAATTGTCAATTTGTCAATTGTCAATTTGTCAATTGTCAATTTGTCAATTGTCAATTTGTCAATTGTCAATTTGTCAATTGTCAATTTGTCAATTGTCAATTTGTCAATTGTCAATTTGTCAATTGTCAATTTGTCAATTGTCAATTTGTCAATTGTCAATTTGTCAATTGTCAATTTGTCAATTGTCAATTTGTCAATTGTCAATTTGTCAATTGTCAATTTGTCAATTGTCAATTTGTCAATTGTCAATTTGTCAATTGTCAATTTGTCAATTGTCAATTTGTCAATTGTCAATTTGTCAATTGTCAATTTGTCAATTGTCAATTTGTCAATTGTCAATTTGTCAATTGTCAATTTGTCAATTGTCAATTTGTCAATTGTCAATTTGTCAATTGTCAATTTGTCAATTGTCAATTTGTCAATTGTCAATTTGTCAATTGTCAATTTGTCAATTGTCAATTGTCAATTTGTCAATTGTCAATTTGTCAATTGTCAATTTGTCAATTGTCAATTTGTCAATTGTCAATTTGTCAATTGTCAATTTGTCAATTGTCAATTTGTCAATTGTCAATTTGTCAATTGTCAATTTGTCAATTGTCAATTTGTCAATTGTCAATTTGTCAATTGTCAATTTGTCAATTGTCAATTTGTCAATTGTCAATTTGTCAATTGTCAATTTGTCAATTGTCAATTTGTCAATTGTCAATTTGTCAATTGTCAATTTGTCAATTGTCAATTTGTCAATTGTCAATTTGTCAATTGTCAATTTGTCAATTGTCAATTTGTCAATTGTCAATTTGTCAATTGTCAATTTGTCAATTGTCAATTTGTCAATTGTCAATTTGTCAATTGTCAATTTGTCAATTGTCAATTTGTCAATTGTCAATTTGTCAATTGTCAATTTGTCAATTGTCAATTTGTCAATTGTCAATTTGTCAATTGTCAATTTGTCAATTGTCAATTTGTCAATTGTCAATTTGTCAATTGTCAATTTGTCAATTGTCAATTTGTCAATTGTCAATTTGTCAATTGTCAATTTGTCAATTGTCAATTTGTCAATTGTCAATTTGTCAATTGTCAATTTGTCAATTGTCAATTTGTCAATTGTCAATTTGTCAATTGTCAATTTGTCAATTGTCAATTTGTCAATTGTCAATTTGTCAATTGTCAATTTGTCAATTGTCAATTTGTCAATTGTCAATTTGTCAATTGTCAATTTGTCAATTGTCAATTTGTCAATTGTCAATTTGTCAATTGTCAATTTGTCAATTGTCAATTTGTCAATTGTCAATTTGTCAATTGTCAATTTGTCAATTGTCAATTTGTCAATTGTCAATTTGTCAATTGTCAATTTGTCAATTGTCAATTTGTCAATTGTCAATTTGTCAATTGTCAATTGTCAATTGTCAATTTGTCAATTGTCAATTTGTCAATTGTCAATTTGTCAATTGTCAATTTGTCAATTGTCAATTTGTCAATTGTCAATTTGTCAATTGTCAATTTGTCAATTGTCAATTTGTCAATTGTCAATTTGTCAATTGTCAATTTGTCAATTGTCAATTTGTCAATTGTCAATTTGTCAATTGTCAATTTGTCAATTGTCAATTTGTCAATTGTCAATTTGTCAATTGTCAATTTGTCAATTGTCAATTTGTCAATTGTCAATTTGTCAATTGTCAATTTGTCAATTGTCAATTTGTCAATTGTCAATTTGTCAATTGTCAATTTGTCAATTGTCAATTTGTCAATTGTCAATTTGTCAATTGTCAATTTGTCAATTGTCAATTTGTCAATTGTCAATTTGTCAATTGTCAATTTGTCAATTGTCAATTTGTCAATTGTCAATTTGTCAATTGTCAATTTGTCAATTGTCAATTTGTCAATTGTCAATTTGTCAATTGTCAATTTGTCAATTGTCAATTTGTCAATTGTCAATTTGTCAATTGTCAATTTGTCAATTGTCAATTTGTCAATTGTCAATTTGTCAATTGTCAATTTGTCAATTGTCAATTTGTCAATTGTCAATTTGTCAATTGTCAATTTGTCAATTGTCAATTTGTCAATTGTCAATTTGTCAATTGTCAATTTGTCAATTGTCAATTTGTCAATTGTCAATTTGTCAATTGTCAATTTGTCAATTGTCAATTTGTCAATTGTCAATTTGTCAATTGTCAATTGTCAATTTGTCAATTGTCAATTTGTCAATTGTCAATTTGTCAATTGTCAATTTGTCAATTGTCAATTTGTCAATTGTCAATTTGTCAATTGTCAATTTGTCAATTGTCAATTTGTCAATTGTCAATTGTCAATTTGTCAATTGTCAATTTGTCAATTGTCAATTTGTCAATTGTCAATTGTCAATTGTCAATTTGTCAATTGTCAATTTGTCAATTTGTCAATTGTCAATTTGTCAATTGTCAATTTGTCAATTGTCAATTTGTCAATTGTCAATTTGTCAATTGTCAATTTGTCAATTGTCAATTTGTCAATTGTCAATTTGTCAATTGTCAATTTGTCAATTGTCAATTTGTCAATTGTCAATTTGTCAATTGTCAATTTGTCAATTGTCAATTTGTCAATTGTCAATTTGTCAATTGTCAATTTGTCAATTGTCAATTTGTCAATTGTCAATTTGTCAATTGTCAATTTGTCAATTGTCAATTTGTCAATTGTCAATTTGTCAATTGTCAATTGTCAATTTGTCAATTGTCAATTTGTCAATTGTCAATTTGTCAATTGTCAATTTGTCAATTGTCAATTTGTCAATTGTCAATTTGTCAATTGTCAATTTGTCAATTGTCAATTTGTCAATTGTCAATTTGTCAATTGTCAATTTGTCAATTGTCAATTTGTCAATTGTCAATTTGTCAATTGTCAATTTGTCAATTGTCAATTTGTCAATTGTCAATTTGTCAATTGTCAATTTGTCAATTGTCAATTTGTCAATTGTCAATTTGTCAATTGTCAATTTGTCAATTGTCAATTTGTCAATTGTCAATTTGTCAATTGTCAATTTGTCAATTGTCAATTTGTCAATTGTCAATTTGTCAATTGTCAATTTGTCAATTGTCAATTTGTCAATTGTCAATTTGTCAATTGTCAATTTGTCAATTGTCAATTTGTCAATTGTCAATTTGTCAATTGTCAATTTGTCAATTGTCAATTTGTCAATTGTCAATTTGTCAATTGTCAATTTGTCAATTGTCAATTTGTCAATTGTCAATTTGTCAATTGTCAATTTGTCAATTGTCAATTTGTCAATTGTCAATTTGTCAATTGTCAATTTGTCAATTGTCAATTGTCAATTGTCAATTGTCAATTGTCAATTTGTCAATTGTCAATTTGTCAATTGTCAATTTGTCAATTGTCAATTTGTCAATTGTCAATTTGTCAATTGTCAATTTGTCAATTGTCAATTGTCAATTGTCAATTTGTCAATTGTCAATTTGTCAATTGTCAATTTGTCAATTGTCAATTTGTCAATTGTCAATTTGTCAATTGTCAATTTGTCAATTGTCAATTTGTCAATTGTCAATTTGTCAATTGTCAATTTGTCAATTGTCAATTTGTCAATTGTCAATTTGTCAATTGTCAATTTGTCAATTGTCAATTTGTCAATTGTCAATTTGTCAATTGTCAATTTGTCAATTGTCAATTTGTCAATTGTCAATTTGTCAATTGTCAATTTGTCAATTGTCAATTTGTCAATTGTCAATTTGTCAATTGTCAATTTGTCAATTGTCAATTGTCAATTGTCAATTGTCAATTTGTCAATTGTCAATTTGTCAATTGTCAATTTGTCAATTGTCAATTTGTCAATTGTCAATTTGTCAATTGTCAATTTGTCAATTGTCAATTTGTCAATTGTCAATTTGTCAATTGTCAATTTGTCAATTGTCAATTTGTCAATTGTCAATTTGTCAATTGTCAATTTGTCAATTGTCAATTTGTCAATTGTCAATTTGTCAATTGTCAATTTGTCAATTGTCAATTTGTCAATTGTCAATTTGTCAATTGTCAATTTGTCAATTGTCAATTTGTCAATTGTCAATTTGTCAATTGTCAATTTGTCAATTGTCAATTTGTCAATTGTCAATTTGTCAATTGTCAATTGTCAATTTGTCAATTGTCAATTTGTCAATTGTCAATTTGTCAATTGTCAATTTGTCAATTGTCAATTTGTCAATTGTCAATTTGTCAATTGTCAATTTGTCAATTGTCAATTTGTCAATTGTCAATTTGTCAATTGTCAATTTGTCAATTGTCAATTTGTCAATTGTCAATTTGTCAATTGTCAATTTGTCAATTGTCAATTTGTCAATTGTCAATTTGTCAATTGTCAATTTGTCAATTGTCAATTTGTCAATTGTCAATTTGTCAATTGTCAATTTGTCAATTGTCAATTTGTCAATTGTCAATTTGTCAATTGTCAATTTGTCAATTGTCAATTTGTCAATTGTCAATTTGTCAATTGTCAATTGTCAATTGTCAATTGTCAATTTGTCAATTGTCAATTTGTCAATTGTCAATTTGTCAATTGTCAATTTGTCAATTGTCAATTTGTCAATTGTCAATTTGTCAATTGTCAATTTGTCAATTGTCAATTTGTCAATTGTCAATTTGTCAATTGTCAATTTGTCAATTGTCAATTTGTCAATTGTCAATTTGTCAATTGTCAATTTGTCAATTGTCAATTTGTCAATTGTCAATTTGTCAATTGTCAATTTGTCAATTGTCAATTTGTCAATTGTCAATTTGTCAATTGTCAATTTGTCAATTGTCAATTTGTCAATTGTCAATTTGTCAATTGTCAATTTGTCAATTGTCAATTTGTCAATTGTCAATTTGTCAATTGTCAATTTGTCAATTGTCAATTTGTCAATTGTCAATTTGTCAATTGTCAATTTGTCAATTGTCAATTTGTCAATTGTCAATTTGTCAATTGTCAATTTGTCAATTGTCAATTTGTCAATTGTCAATTTGTCAATTGTCAATTTGTCAATTGTCAATTTGTCAATTGTCAATTTGTCAATTGTCAATTTGTCAATTGTCAATTTGTCAATTGTCAATTTGTCAATTGTCAATTTGTCAATTGTCAATTTGTCAATTGTCAATTTGTCAATTGTCAATTTGTCAATTGTCAATTGTCAATTGTCAATTGTCAATTTGTCAATTGTCAATTGTCAATTGTCAATTTGTCAATTTGTCAATTGTCAATTTGTCAATTGTCAATTTGTCAATTGTCAATTTGTCAATTGTCAATTTGTCAATTGTCAATTTGTCAATTGTCAATTTGTCAATTGTCAATTTGTCAATTGTCAATTTGTCAATTGTCAATTTGTCAATTGTCAATTGTCAATTTGTCAATTGTCAATTTGTCAATTGTCAATTTGTCAATTGTCAATTTGTCAATTGTCAATTTGTCAATTGTCAATTTGTCAATTGTCAATTTGTCAATTGTCAATTTGTCAATTGTCAATTTGTCAATTGTCAATTTGTCAATTGTCAATTTGTCAATTGTCAATTTGTCAATTGTCAATTTGTCAATTGTCAATTTGTCAATTGTCAATTTGTCAATTGTCAATTGTCAATTTGTCAATTGTCAATTTGTCAATTGTCAATTTGTCAATTGTCAATTGTCAATTTGTCAATTGTCAATTTGTCAATTGTCAATTTGTCAATTGTCAATTTGTCAATTGTCAATTTGTCAATTGTCAATTTGTCAATTGTCAATTGTCAATTGTCAATTTGTCAATTGTCAATTTGTCAATTGTCAATTTGTCAATTGTCAATTTGTCAATTGTCAATTTGTCAATTGTCAATTTGTCAATTGTCAATTTGTCAATTTGTCAATTGTCAATTTGTCAATTGTCAATTTGTCAATTGTCAATTTGTCAATTGTCAATTTGTCAATTGTCAATTTGTCAATTGTCAATTTGTCAATTGTCAATTTGTCAATTGTCAATTTGTCAATTGTCAATTTGTCAATTGTCAATTTGTCAATTGTCAATTTGTCAATTGTCAATTTGTCAATTGTCAATTTGTCAATTTGTCAATTGTCAATTTGTCAATTGTCAATTTGTCAATTGTCAATTTGTCAATTGTCAATTTGTCAATTGTCAATTTGTCAATTGTCAATTTGTCAATTGTCAATTTGTCAATTGTCAATTTGTCAATTGTCAATTTGTCAATTGTCAATTTGTCAATTGTCAATTTGTCAATTGTCAATTTGTCAATTTGTCAATTGTCAATTTGTCAATTGTCAATTTGTCAATTGTCAATTTGTCAATTGTCAATTTGTCAATTGTCAATTTGTCAATTGTCAATTTGTCAATTTGTCAATTGTCAATTTGTCAATTGTCAATTTGTCAATTGTCAATTTGTCAATTGTCAATTTGTCAATTGTCAATTTGTCAATTGTCAATTTGTCAATTGTCAATTTGTCAATTGTCAATTTGTCAATTGTCAATTTGTCAATTGTCAATTTGTCAATTGTCAATTTGTCAATTGTCAATTGTCAATTGTCAATTTGTCAATTGTCAATTTGTCAATTGTCAATTTGTCAATTGTCAATTTGTCAATTGTCAATTTGTCAATTGTCAATTGTCAATTGTCAATTTGTCAATTGTCAATTTGTCAATTGTCAATTTGTCAATTGTCAATTTGTCAATTGTCAATTTGTCAATTGTCAATTTGTCAATTGTCAATTTGTCAATTGTCAATTTGTCAATTGTCAATTTGTCAATTGTCAATTTGTCAATTGTCAATTTGTCAATTGTCAATTTGTCAATTGTCAATTGTCAATTTGTCAATTGTCAATTTGTCAATTGTCAATTGTCAATTGTCAATTGTCAATTTGTCAATTGTCAATTTGTCAATTGTCAATTTGTCAATTGTCAATTTGTCAATTGTCAATTTGTCAATTGTCAATTTGTCAATTGTCAATTTGTCAATTGTCAATTTGTCAATTGTCAATTTGTCAATTGTCAATTTGTCAATTGTCAATTGTCAATTTGTCAATTGTCAATTTGTCAATTGTCAATTTGTCAATTGTCAATTGTCAATTGTCAATTGTCAATTTGTCAATTGTCAATTTGTCAATTGTCAATTTGTCAATTGTCAATTTGTCAATTGTCAATTTGTCAATTGTCAATTTGTCAATTGTCAATTTGTCAATTGTCAATTGTCAATTTGTCAATTGTCAATTTGTCAATTGTCAATTTGTCAATTGTCAATTTGTCAATTGTCAATTTGTCAATTGTCAATTTGTCAATTGTCAATTTGTCAATTGTCAATTTGTCAATTGTCAATTTGTCAATTGTCAATTTGTCAATTGTCAATTTGTCAATTGTCAATTTGTCAATTGTCAATTTGTCAATTGTCAATTTGTCAATTGTCAATTTGTCAATTGTCAATTGTCAATTGTCAATTTGTCAATTGTCAATTTGTCAATTGTCAATTTGTCAATTGTCAATTTGTCAATTGTCAATTTGTCAATTGTCAATTTGTCAATTGTCAATTTGTCAATTGTCAATTTGTCAATTGTCAATTTGTCAATTGTCAATTTGTCAATTGTCAATTTGTCACAGAATTTGCTAAACGTGCCGCCATCTCACGCCATTTCCTCTGCGAACTGCTATTCATTCTCCATAGTGATTTTAATTTTAAAATTAAAATTGCTAAATTAATAACAGAACAATATCGTTAATGATCTCAAAATCTATCAATGGATCATCTGTCCACTTTTATTTCACTTCCGTCCATCATTCACCCCTTTTTTAGCCCAAAGTCGATGAAAGAAATCAGCCAAGCAATCAGCGACGCTACTAATGTCCATGTTACGTCCGTGATGCATTGCTAGGGCACGAATTTCTTGGAAGACAACGCAGTAATGTAATTCGCGGTCATTACAGATACATTCATAACGTGGAGACTTTAACTCAATCCATCAACCGTAGGATGGAAGTGAATATAGCAGAATCACGTACTCATTTTTCAGCAGAAATGAGTCAAGTTCTGGATCATAATCATTTGGTCCTTCCATGTACCTCCAATGCTGGATCGACTTCACATCATGATTTGCACGTGTTATCACATTTAGCGTCTAATTCTACCTACATAATATAATAACCAGACCGTTTCTTAATTTCTTATCAATAAAGTCGTTTGGGCCATATATCCGGTCCTGTAAAACTCCAATTTATTTCATTTACCGTCATTCCATTATAGTACAACTTTTTGAACGCTCTGGGCGTTCATCTTCAGGTACTCAAACTATAATCAATAAATTTGTACATCAACAAACATATTTTTGTCATAATTACTTTTCAACGAACTTTTTCCATAAATAAAAATAACCTACCAAAATTCAGATCTGCCAACGTTTGCTTTGGCTCACCACCATTTTCTCAAAAAACTGTATTTTCTCAATGGGCTTTTTCTTTATTACACAAATATGTTCTACCTTTCAATCTTTCCTTTTTCCTTTTAAATGACATTGTCTTTTTTGACAAAAAATAACTCAAACAATCAACAATGCCTTTTGAACATGTGTTACCACAAAAAAGCAACTAAAACATCGAATTTTGAATACACACGAAATTATTCTATTTTACTTCGTTAATTACTTGATTATATGCTGGATGTAATCTGGCGCATTCATTTTTCTAGTTTACTGTCTCCTTTTCCTTAATGTTAATCATCTCTAAAACCAACCGACGGTTGTGGCCGTCAGTATTTGTTTTGAGTCGGTGTCGTGCGGACGCATGTCTACCGCTCTCTACAAAATATAAATTCCAAACGTACCGAGCTTACAGTACAGTGAATTTATAAATCTTGTCAAAGTTTTGGCACTAAAGTGTCAAACTTCAAAAATCTCAAACTTCCTCTGGCTCCCAAAAGGAAAGCCAAAATGACTCCTCCTGTGGAAGACCCAAAAATAACTAAAAAAACCGTTATTAAACCGTCAACTAGTGCGAGCTGTAAACCCGTTCGCCTCAACAAACCTTCAAACACTCCTGTCGGGCCACAACAGGCTCAAAAACAAACATCAGTGCCTCCAATAGTTATTGAAAATGACAATTTGGAGACCAAAAAATTAATCAACTTCCTGCAAGTCAACGCCTCGGACAAAAACTTCAGGATGAAATTCAATGGTAGTACCACCATCGTCCATCTACAATCGACGGAGGATTATAATAAAATCGCAAGTATCCTGAAAAGGCAAAATTTACATTTTTACACCTTCGGTCTAAAAAGTGAGCGTCCGAAGAAATTTATCATAAAAGGTCTTCCCGCCAGTTTTACTGAGCAGGAGATTGAAGCGGAAATATCCAAACACGGCATAAAGGTATTATCAGTCCGGCAGTTTGTGAAAACAAACAAGGACGGAGACAGCAAAGAGAGTAGGCCACTACCGGTGTTTGCAATTACGGTTGAGCCTGATGTAACCTTGAGCAGCCTCGCGGCTATTAAAACCATTTTCTATCATACATTTAAGATAGAAAAATATATCAAAACCCAACAACCAACACAGTGCTACCGGTGCCAAAAATTTGGACACGCAAGTCAGCACTGTAATTTAAATCCCAGATGTGTGAAATGCGCAGGCAATCACGACATCAAAACCTGCACCAGTAACTCCCTGAAGTGCGCAAATTGTGGTCTAGCTCACACAGCGAGCTATCGTGAGTGCGCCTCACGAACCAAATTTGTGGAGACTCATGAAAAAAGAGTCCAACCACCAGCACCAAAAAAAGCAGAGCGGGAACTGCCCGCTACCCCACACTCGGCTACGATGCAAAACCTGGAAAGCAACATCCATTTTCTCCAGTCTCCTCCAGTCCTCGAGCCTACGCCAATCTCTACTGCCACGAAGATGTCCAGGCCATCCTACGCTTCTTGTTTTCCAACGATGGAAACCTTAAGAACGAATGTTGACGCACCCACCGCTGAACCTAGGACCATTCCGATGGAGACTGACGATCCGCCATTACATTTATTTACAAGTAAAAACTTTATTAATACAGTGACACAAGTCCTTGATGACCTAAAATCCCTTAGAATTCTCGAAAACCTTTCAGAGATTAAGAACATGATCTCTAAAATCCAAAGAGCTGACACCCCCCTTGATAAAATCACAATCATCGCATCCTATGCATACCTGTTCGAATCCATTGCTGAACCACCCACGATCCTCCTACAAACATAATAAATATCTTAGCCATTAACATTTTTGCGCTCAAACTCAGTCTGATACCGGTACCCGCAAAACACTTTGAGCGAATAATTCTATTACGTCTCATAAAATCTATCAATGAGCTACACTTAATACCTACAAACCAATTCGGTTTCCGTTCAGAACACTCGACCCGCCACGAATTGGTCGGAATCAGAAATCCAAATAGATATATTCAAGTTAGAGTCAAATCACTACTTTCCGTTAAAACTCAAATTGTCGCGGGAGTCCCGCAAGGGGATATCCTCTCCCGTGTACTATTCAACCTATACTTCGCTTCTGTTTTTAACAGAATACCTAGAAATGCATTCATTGCTGATCACATTGCTCTGTACTTACCTAGCAAATCGATCAATAAATCTCTTAGAAGAATAGAAAATTCTGCTTCTCTTAAAATCAGCGATTTAAATAAACGGAAAATTCAAGTGAATGCTACTAAATCAGTAGCAACCTTATTTACTAGCTCCAAGGCCAAACCGACTTTAACTTTGCGTAGCAATAAGATTACCTCAACCGTTTCTGTGAAATATTTAGGTTTACACCTTGATTCCAACCTCCTGTGGAAAAAACTCATATCTGATATCAAGGTCAAGACTAAAATTATTCTAGTACGATTGTATAATTTGCTGAAATCTCCAACGCTCAGTCAATCTCTGAAACTTACTTTATACAAAGGGTTAATCAGACCTATCTCTTATGGTTGTCCTGCCTGGCACGATGCAGCACAAACCCACTTAAATCATCCTCAATTTGTCCAAAATAAATTTGTATGGATAATAAAATGGTCGGCATGCACAATACGCTGGGCATGGCAACCATAGGTAAATTTATCGATAGAATAAATTTGACATTTAAATTTAAACTACAATCCGATCCTAATCCCCAGCTCCAAAACATCAACATTGATAAGAAAGCAAATTGGTCTCACTGACCACCTGTTTTTGCCCCACCTTTCCATATATCCCTTTCTCCCCCACCCCTCATGCGCCCATTACTTATAAGGTTTTTTAGAAGTCATTTTTCCTTATATCGAGTCATCATGTAAAAATTCACAAACATTATAAAAATGAAAAATTAAGTTAAACTTTAATCATATTAGATATAAAGCCAATGGCTGGTGATCTAGAGCGTAGCACTTAAGATATTAATACTGTATATAGTATGTATATATGACGAATGTTAATAAACAATTTTCAAGTCAAGTCAAGGTTGTGGCCGTGCGGGTTAAAGCACTGGAATTGGGGGGGAACGATTGAGATCTGAGATCACCGGTTCGAGACCGGCAGAGGCGGTATTTGGGGTTTTTTTTCAGGCTTTAACTCACACCACACAACCGAGCGGGAGTTTCGTAAAAGAAACGAGCTGTACAAATCTGAGGTTTTTTCCAATGGTTTTCCCTCGATTCCAGTGACAAAAACTGGGCGAATGCTGTGCAGTGGGGTTAAGGGGGGGTGGGATGGGAACAAATCGTAAAGACCCGAAAGGGTATACGAATAGAGTAGAGAGTTTCATCTCTAAAACCAATCGTGGGCCCTCATTCTTTTCTCTTCCCAAAATTTTACATTTTTCAAAGTCGAAATGATGTTGAGATATTTCAACATGTTTAGCAAGAGATGTAAAATAGCATTTTGTATTTCTCTCGCTCTGTCTCGTGCTCTGCTTCCTAGTCCCGAACGATCTACCGGTTTCACCAACGTAACTGAAAGCACAGTTTTTGCAAGGAATTTCAAAAACAACTCTGGCTTGGTTTTCTTTCGGAACTTTATCCTTTGTTGTTACCAACAGGTTCTTCATCTTTCTATCAATGTTATTGACGATTTTGACTCCAAATTTCCTACAATTACCTCTTATCTTGCTAGTCAATATAGACCAATATGGAATGAAAAGTGTTTTCTGTTTGTTTAAGTTGTCCATAAAATTTTCTGCCGTCCCTGTATTATTTATTCTGTTGTTTTACGATTTTGAAAAATTATCTATTGTTCTATTGACAACAGATAAGGCGTAATCATTAATTATGAGTTTGTCTTTCAACCACCTTATATTTTTCTCGAGCAAAATTGGATTAGAAATGCTCATTAAATTGCAAAGTAGGCCCTTAATAGCTCCTAGTTTGTGTCATACATAATGGTGCGAATTGAAATTCAAAATCCGTGAAGAGCTAGTTGCTTTCTCATAATGATAAAATTGCAGCCCATCTTTTTCTCTTATCAGTAAAACATCCAGAAAATGTAGTTTCCCTGAAGTTTCACATTCATAAGTAAAATTTAGGCGTTCATTGTAACTATTGAAAACTTCCAATACAGTAGATAGCATTGTTAAGAATAGCAGGAAAATAAAAGGTAAAATTTCTTATACAGAAATTATTAAAGCAGTGAACATAGTAATGATCAACACCTTTGTTGAGTTCAATGGTAAATATTATAAACAAATTTATGGTTTACCGATGGGTTCACCCTTGGCCCCAGTTTGTGCAGATTTAGTAATGTGTGATTTGGAGGAAATTTGTTTGGAGAGACTAGATTTTATAGCTCCTTTCTATTTCAGGTATGTGCATGCCATTGTCACTGTAATTCCTGCTAATGGAGTGGATTTTGTATTGGAAGTTTTCAATAGTTACAATGAACGCCTGAATTTCACTTATGAATGTGAAACTTCAGGGAAACTACCTTTTCCGGATGTTTTACTGATAAGAGAATATGGGCTGAAATTTGATCATTATGAGAAACCAACTAGGTCTTCACGTATTTTGAATTTCAATTCGCGCCATTGTTTACCACACAAACTAGGAACTATTAAGGGCCTACTTTATAATTTAATGAGGATTTCTGATCCAATTTTTCTCAAAAATATATAAGGTTATTGAAAGACAAACTCATAATTAATGATTACCCCTTATCTGTTGTGAATAGAACAATAGATATTTTTTTAAATCGTATAACAGCTGAACAAATAATACAGGGACTGGAGAAAATTTTATGGACAACTTAAACAAACAGAAAACACTTTCCATTCCATATTCGTCTATATTGACTAGCAAGATAATAGGTAATTGTAGGAAATTTGGAGTCGACATCGTCAATAATATGATAGGAAAATGAAGAATCTGTTGATCACCGCAAAGGATAAAGTTCCAACAGAAAACCAAGCCGGAGTCGTTTATGAAATTCCTTGCAAAAACTGTGCTTTCAGTTACGTTGGTGAAACCGCTAAATCGTTCGGGACTAGGAAAAAAAAGCACGAGACATCAGAGAGAAATACAAAATGCTATTCCACATCTCTTGCTAAACATGTTGAAATAACTCAACATCATTTCGACTTTGAAAAAAGTAAAACTTTAGGAAGAGAAACGAATGAGGGCCCCGATAGGTTTTAGAGATGATTAACATTAAGAGAAAAGAGACAGTAAAGTCGAAAAATGAATGCGCCAGATTACATCCAGCATATAATCTAGGAATGAAAATAGAACACTTTCGTGTGTATTCGGAGTTCAATGTTTTAGTTGCTTTTTTTCGTAAATATGGCTCCAACAAACAAAATACCAAAGGAAAAGTTTGTTCAACAAACGTTTCACATACATTTGACACTGCAAAAAACTATTCAAAAATCTATCGGTTTTGGCGGATGGTACCCCAAAAACCCAAGAGATGGCGTTGACATCAAAACAGCGTGATAGGAAAAGTTTTTTGTGGTAACACATGTTCAACAGGCATTGTTGATTGTTTGAGTTATTTTTTGTCAAACAAGACAATGTCATTCAAAAGAAAAAAGAAAAGATTGAAAGGTCGAACACATTTGTGCAATGACGAAAAAGCACATGAAGAAAATACACTTTTTTGAGAAAATGCTCGTGAACCAAAGGAAAAGTTGTCAGATGTGAATTTTGGTAGGTTATTTTTATTTATAGAAAAAGTTCGTTGAAAAGTAATTATGACAAAAATATGTTAGTTGCTGTACAAATTTATTGATTATAGTTTGAGTACCTGAAGATGAACGCCCAGAGCGTTCGAAACGTTGTACTATAATGGAATGATGGTAAGTTAAATAAATTGGAGTTTTACACGACCGAATATATGGCCCAAATGACTTTATTGATAAGCATCTAATTCTACATTTCGGTATTGTCACGAACTTGAAGCAAATGATGAATTGATAGTAAGAACCATTGATGTCCCTGAGCATTACTTGGGCTCTATGAGTGTTAAATGTTCCGCATATGATGCTCAACATTTTATTGGAGGAAGGGGAAACAAACCGACTTTTGACAAGTGTTGCAGTCATGGTAAAGTTCACTTAGAACCTATGCCAGAACCACCACCGATTTTGAAGCTATTAGTGGCAATCATGAACACTCAACTAATTTTTTTCAAAGAATTCGTCACTACATCAACTCTTTCTCTTTTGCATCATTCAATGCCAATTTAGTTCATTTCAATAACAGACGCCCTGGCCCATTTTGTTTTGAAATACAAGGACAAATATATTATCAAATTAACACATCTCTATATCCTACTCCGGATGAGTTACCGAGCTATGGACAATTATTCATCGCGGATCCAAAGAAAGCCACACCATATAGGATGAGTTCCAATAATGGATTGAATTGAGAAATTGTCCTGGCGATTAACAATGCAATGCGAGAGTATAATTCTTTTGCAAATTCGTTTCACATGATGAAAGAAGAGTTAGATTTGATGACAAGACAGAATAATAACAAAGAACCCGAGTTGCAACTTCTATTTACTCTGAAAAAAGGTCTTGATAAACGACGTTACAATTTTCAAAGAACTAACAAAGTTGCAGCAGTTTTCTCTACTACTGCCGACGGCGATATCCCTGAATTATACGTAACTATTCGTTGTGAAGAAATGAAACAATTACAATTTGTAAGCACACTGGATCCCAATGTAGAACCTTGGACTCATCCGTTACTGTATCCACATGGAACGGCTGGGTAGAGCACTGGAATGCAACGCGTTAATAGTGCACGTAAAGTCACTCGCAATCAGTATTGTCAATATCGAAAGGCGATCCGAAATAAACCAAATTGTTTTCTGATGGCACGCTGATTAACTCAACAATGGTTCGTGGTTTTTCTATGTTAAAATTGAGAAGAACGGAATGGATTATTTGCCCAAAATTCAAAAAGAACTTCGAGTTGATTCATATGAGGGTTTGATGGCATACTTGAGGAACCAGGCACGAGATCTAAATTCACGAATTGGAAAACTCTTCATTCTTCCATCGTCACATGTAGGATCATTACGGTACATGTTACGAATATACCAAGACGCAATGATCATAGTTCGAGTATTTGGCAAACCTGATTCATTTATTACAATGACATGCAACCCAAAATGGATTGAAATAAGTGAAAATCTTGGTGAAGGCGACACCGCGTCTGATAGACCAGATTTAGTAGCTCAGTATTTGAATTGGAGAAAAATGAACTGATACGAATGATAACAACGGAAAAGCTTTTCGGAAACGTCAAACGCATGTAATTGAATATAAAAAACGAGGCTTACCGCATGTTCATCTGTTGGTAACTTTGAAGCCGAATTCTGAAATGAGTACGCCTGAAATTGTTGATAGGTATATTTCTGCAGAAATCCCAAGTCCTGCTGAAAGCATGCAATTGCACGAGATTGTTAAAGCTAATATTCATGGTCCTTGCGGAGATTGGTGTATAGATGAGAAAGGAAAGTGCTCGAAGAATTTTCCCAAGGTATTTCGTGACCAAAGCACTATGGATGAAGGTGGTTACCCACAGTATAGGCGTCAAAATACTGGAACTTACTCACGTAACGGTTTTGTTTTCGATAATCGGCATGTCGTTCCTTATAATCCACAATTGCTATCGACTTTCAATTGTCATATAAATGTGGAAGCAGTTTCAAGCATTAAAGCCGTAAAATATTTGTATAAATATTGTGACGAGGTAGATTAGCTTGCCCCCTAATTTCCCTAAAAAACTATGACAATGACAATTACACGGTTGGATTCCTTAACCTCGTCCAACCTCCCTTCCCCCTCACCCCGCTCGAGATGTAAACTCCTACGAACTCACATCAGCACCAGTCACAGCTGTCGTCAACTAGCACTATATGGTTGGGTGCGCATGGGACGAAAAAGGGAGCTCCGCGCAGAACATGGCCGTCACTCGACACCGAACAGAGCCGACTGGGAGCGGACCTACCCGAAGGATGAATCCCCCCGTATAGCCAACCACATCAAAGAGGGCTGTCACTGGGACCCGAACACAGCCGACAGGGAGCGGAGATCCCCGAATAGGACTAGATACAACGGCATGGTTACGAACATAACCACTTGTTGCGAAGTCCTCGTGGAAACATAGTGAATTTTGAAGAGACCCGAAAAACCTAATAATATCTAGAAATTTACCCCAGGATATCACCCGAAACGGAAGCTCGCCTAAACTCAACCAACTGAGTAGAAAGTGGAGAACTCGACTCGATAGAGAAAATAGAGAAGTAAAGGAGCACCGTGAGTACTTTTTACATTCTCCTGATTCCCTCCAAAATACGGTCCCTTGAATTGAAATCCTACCCATGAGGAAGTTGCATAACCCCCCCCCCCCCCAACGGTGATGATTATGTAACTTGCTGCTTCCCCATGATAATTGAACGAGTAAGAACCAAACAATTATAGGCCTTTGCCATTTATATTAATATTGTAAACCCCCCCTTTTATTTATTTCGTCAATTCTTTTGTTCTATAGTTCACCGGGGTGAACTTTTGGGCCCCTTTTTTTTGTTAATGTGCATGAGACACATTCGAGACAACCCCTTTGTGCCTCTGTATGAGCCAAGCCTTACCCATTTTTCCCCGAGAATTCAGCTAGCCGGCATAAAAGGCTAGAGTAACTTTTGTATGAGAAACTGTACTTTTATTGGGAAGATATTATACTTATTACTCTCATACTTTTGTCTTTTCTATATTATTTCCTCCCCCCTTTTCTGTCGTTTTAGTTGAGCCGATACTAGAATTAGTAAGGATAAAAACCGGCATTGTCACAATTGGCGCCCAACGTGGGGCTTGGCCCAGTTGATCAAGCACAAAGGCTCGGTCACTGTAATTGTTTGAATTCCACTCGGGGAAGAAACCTTATGATATAGCCCTCTCATTTCTGTGTACTTACTATAGCGATTAAGTGATCGCTATTCTCTCCAAATTCTGACCCCAAGGAGGCGTGAGAATTTGGAGAATTAGATCTGTCGATCACTCTATATAGGACAATATTTTTTTTGGGTGTTTTGTTAGGCGCTCTTGAATATTACGCCTGAACTGAACTAATATTAGAATCAACGTAAGTCTCCAAAATGGATACCAATGATACGGAGCAAAGTCCGATAGATAATAATCCCCCAGTGACAACACCTGTTCCCCTCCTCACAGATCCAGCCCCAATCCACACTGCAACAGGGGTTACAGTCACTCCCTTCACTCCTACTACGACCATGGCTGGGGCCACTACTCAGGTATCGACCATTACTACCAATACTATGCCCATACCGACCCCTGCTCTAGCAAGATCCGCTCCTGCACCTGTCCCCTCTACCTCACAAGGTCCCACCCATAACGAGTTATATAAATACCATGTCAGGCTCGCGAACACTTTCAATAACCTGGATTTTAAGGATCAGGCCACACTTCTAGACGTTTTGGGAATTAGCTCGTCGGGGAGCCATGACACCGTTAGAGACCGATTTGACAGATGTGAACTTATTAAACAGTTTGGGCCTCATGTAGCAGAGTGGAATAATGAGACCGACAATCTCACAAGACCCCTCACCACTACTGGGTGTCATATTACTCCCGAGTCTGATGGGTCTTTTAAGATGTTAAGAACGGGACAATCGATAGGACAACCCTTCCAAGACCCGATTAGCATGCACTCTTCAACCCTCGAACATGATAGTGAACCCGAGACAGAACGCGTTCCCCGTAGTGTCACATTCCAGGAACCACCAGTAACCTCACCTATCACCAGCCCCTACCGCCCAGTACACCCACAACCGTCACCACATTACCACCACCCTTCTACCTCGTTCAGTGGGGAATCACCCCTCAGGACCCACCCAATACACACACCTACCTATGTCGCACCTCAGGAATACTCCCCTCCTCATCCTACCCCATCCAGCTCGGCAGTGGGTAACCACCCTCCCCGTCCCGCTAACATACCTATCCCTCCTAACCCCTTTCCGAGACCGACACAACATCACTACCTCCCCTCTCACTACGCTGCTGAGGAGCCACCTAACATGCCCAATGCCCACTCCACTTACAATGTAGAGAACCCGACATTCCCCCCCACTCCTAGAGGGGGAGCAGGCACGCCACACTCCCGACCCGTATATCGACCCACAGATCATTACTCTGTTTATCCCATACCACCAACCCCTACATACCCACCTATGCCACCTCCCTCTGTCCCCGGATCCCTCTACCACACTACATCCCCCATATATGGAGATATCAATCGAACTACCTTCCGCGATAGCTCCGCAGAGGACCCCAGTAGTCGCGAGTTAAAGATTAGTAGCATTTTCAAACGCGAAGGAATCGCATTCAAGGGTAGCCAGGGAGACGACCCGTATGATTTCTTAGGGAAATTAGACCAGTGCATTAGTAGGAATAATCTGAGTGAGATCGAGACTCTCAGAGCACTCTCCTCCGCGTTTAAGGATATTGGATATAGTTGGTATTTTACTGAGCAGTTGAATTTCCGGTCATATGACGAATTTATCAGGAGATTCAAAGCAACTTTTTGTCCTCTGGAAAGAGAAGAGAGTGTATGGCAGGATATCCTTCGTCGTACTCAGGGTCCGGATGAATCCGCCCGCGAATATATTATTTGCATGCGCCGACTGTTCGCTTATCTATACCCTCAGCCCCCCCTAGAAAGACAATTGAATATTGTTCACTCCCAACTTCACCCAAAATACGCCGAGAAAATTTGGCGGGGACGATTTGCTGATTACGATCAACTATTACTGGCTGCCTACGAGGTAGAATTAACCCTGATGAATGTCAGTAGATATAGGCCACCCCCCACAGCCGAGGAGAGCTTTGTCCCAAATTGCGCACTTGCCACCCCCACCCACGAGATTCGTCCCAAGAGATATAATCCAAAGAATCACGCTCTCGGAGCCCAACCTACCCGAGCAGCAGACGTGTCCCCTGAACAGTTTGCCCTCAACCCATATGCCCCTCCTCCAGCCAACCCGATCCCTCCAACTTACGCTCAGAAGACGGCAGTGAATACCTCCCGCAATGTTCCTCCCGTTACTCGAAATCAACGGACCCAACCCCACAACACCATTCCCCCATTAATGGCCTCACCGGTTGCTCGACCATCATATGGAGCACCCAGGAAGCCCCCCACTCCGGCTTTGTCCATTTGCTTCCGGTGCAGACAACCCGGACATTTCGCCCGAGATTGTACGGCCATGCCCATAAACCCCCAATCAGACCTTCACAAAGAAGAACCCCAATACCAGTCCCTACTCCATGCTCACGAAACGATCCCCTATGACCCATACCAGGTTGACACCCAACTGCATGCCCTTACCTCTGCCCCGGACCATCCTCATCAAGTATCCTATGACTACAACGCCGCTCAGGGAAACTGAGACGTGGGGGGGGGGGCGCCAGGTTGTCCCCCCCAACCCGCACGGAAGATACAGATTTAGCCTCCCATCCGAGACCCCATCCGAGACCCCATCCGAAACCCCATCCGAGACCCCATCCGAGACCCCACCCGAGACCCCCTCCAAAACCCCATCCGAGATTCCATCTGAGACCCCTTCCGAAACCCCAGCTGCAACAACAAAATTCTCCCCCATCCCTTCGTCGTACCACTCCAGCAGAGGAAACGAAAAGATTCCCTCCCCCGTCGAAAGCCGGATACCGCTGACTTCACCAGAACTAGCGATTGAACTCCTTACCCTCTCCGTCAACGACATAGATAACCCAGATTATATTTCATACGAGGATTTTTTGACCCTCACTTTCGGGAACCCAAGGGAGAACCGATGTTTTGCCGAATTGAGACTAGGCGAGGTTAAGATTCGTACGCTGTTAGATTCGGGAGCGAGCAAGTCTTTTATTAGTACGCGCGTCAGCCATCATCTCAACAATTATGCTACTCCGGTCGCGGAGAACGTGTCTTTAGGAGATGGAAGCACTAGACCGTTAGAAGGTTGTATTGCCATGAAACTATCTATCCACGACACTACTGGTTTGATCTCTATGAGACTCACTGATGCTCTAGCCTACGATTGTATCCTCGGGATGGATACGTTACAAAAGTTAGGAATCCCACTTGATTGTTCTCACCCCCACCAAGCCGACCCCAGCAGACCCTATATAACCATCGTAGCCCACCCGCTCCGAATTGGTCAGACCCCCGACCCCGCGATATCACACAAGATATCTTGTGCCAACTTATCCCCCGTTCGTTGACGCAATTGGCGACCATACCCGCTGATGAAAAGGAAGCACTAAGGGAAGAATTCAAAAGTTGGATTACTCCCGCCCCTGAGATAGCCAATGTGTGCCCCCGAATAACCATGCATATTGATACCCAAGGTCATCCTCCTATCAGAGGAGGAACTCGACGTTATGCCCCCTTTTTACTGAAAGCAGCTCAGGAAAAAGCTAAAAAACTACTGAAGGAAGGATCATTGAACCCTCCCAAAGTGATTGGTGTAGTTGGCCCGTGTTAGTGAAGAAACCGGATAATAGTTATCGACTATGTGTCGATTATCGGCCCCTTAATGCAGTCACCAAGCATTTAGCCCTCCCAATGCAAAGTTTGGAGGACCTGTTAGATTGTGCCCACGGAGCGGTTTATGTATCAAAGATTGATGTGAGTCAGGCCTTCCATCACATCCCATTAGACGAGGAAAGTAAAGAAAAAACCGCGTTTGCTATTCCCGGATTGCCCCCCGGGTTATTCGAATATACCCGCATGCCATTTGGCCTAAAAAACGGACCGGCCACCTTTCAACTATTGACGGACATGATCATCCCCACCCAATGGTCCTCCAATGTACGGAAATACGCGAACGATTTCTTAATTTTCACACAGACCTTAGAAGAACACAAATGGTTCGTGTCTCAACTGATCCGCAAGTTACAGGACAATAACCTGACTTTAAACTCCGACAAATGTGAATTTCTCTGTGACAAATTAGAGTTCTTAGGGTACTTACTCACCCCCGACGGACTCGCAGCCGACCCTGATAAAGTCGCACCCATCACCCACTATCCGGTACCCACCAATGTGAAACAACTCCAGCGCTTCCTCGGAATGGTCGGCTGGTACGCCCGCTTCCTTCCCTCTCTCTCCAATGATAAGGTCCCCTTACTCGGATTAATAAAAAAGGACAAAGCTTGGGAGTGGGAACCCGAGCACCAAGTCGCGTTCGAAACATTAAAGAAAGCGTTGACCCGAACCCCCGTGTTAGCCCGTCCCGACTTCACTAAGCCCTTCACATTACAAACGGACGCGAGCGATGTAGCGATTGGTGCTGTGTTGACACAGGAATCGAAGTTTGGCTCCGATTGCAAACAACCGACTTCCTCGATAGGGGCAGACCACCCCATTTCATTCGCCAGTCGCGTATTAACCGCGGCGGAAAGAAACTACACGGTGACGGAACGAGAATGCCTAGCCGTTTTATGGGCCACCCGGAAGTTCCGCCCGTACATCGAAGGCGGGGAGTTTCGGGTGATCACAGACCACGCGAGCCTTAAATGGTTATTAAATTTTAAGAACCCGACGGGCAGAGTGGCGCGCTGGGTCCTCGAACTACAGAATTGTTTTTTTTTTTTTTTGAAGTTAATCATCCATCGCAAAGGTTCCCTCCATGTAGTTCCGGATGCCCTCTCCCGGGTATGTGGTTCGGCCCTAACAACCCTAGGGGTGATGCAATCCTCTCCCTACAAATGGTATCAAAAGAAAAAGATCGACGTAACGGAGACCCCTTCCAAATACCCCGACTGGACAGTACACCAAGATGTGTTATATCACCTACGACCTTGCCCTCAAATTGACCCAACAGTGCCCGACTTGAATCAGTGGAAGACGGTTCTACCCCCGGGACTAAGACAAGCCGTCATCAGTGATGCACACAACAGCCCCTATGCGGCCCATGGGGGAATTGATAAGACCTATCACCGCGTCTCGGTCTATTTCTACTGGCCCGGTATTTATCAAGAGATCGCAAAGTTCGTTCGATCGTGCCCCCAGTGCCAACGGTATAAAGCCCTCCAAACCAGCCCTCGCGGCTTGATGCGCGAACGACACCCCCACGAGCCCTGGTCCATGGTAGCTGGTGATATCATGGGCCCCTTTCCCCCTAGCCGCAACCAATGTAGATACCTATTGGTCCTGCAAGATGTGTTCACACCATATATTGAGATCAAACCCCTAAGACAAGCAAATGCCAAAAGTATCTGGAAAGTACTGTACGAATCAGTCATACTCAGGTGGGGGAAGCCTCAGTTTTTCCTCACGGATAATGGCACTGAATTCATAGGCAAAGAGCTCGCTAAGCCGCTCGCCCAACTCAACATCCATCACATCACCACACCTCCATATCACCCACAAGCCAACCCCGTTGAACGAACCAACAGATCATTAAAACCCATGCTCAATATTTATGCCGGAGAATGTCATAGAAATTGGGACCAACACACCCCAGAGCTGGCATTTGCACTCAACACCTCCGTTCATACCTCGCTAGGAGTTTCCCCGGCCTTCCTTAACATGGGACGGAACCCTCCCCCCCCTAGCGCCATTGTAGGACCCCCCAATGAAAACGACCCACCTTCCCGTACTCCATCGGGACCATGGAAAGACAGAATGGAGAAAATATCCCATTTTTATGATTTAGCACGGAAATTCATGGGCGAAGCATTCGCCAGACAAGCCGGGTATTATGATAAGGGCCGATCGGATAAGAGTTTCTCTGTCGGGGATTTAGTGTTGAGAAAATGTCGACCGCTATCACAAGCAGCCGTGTACTTTACCTCCAAATTGGCTCCAAGATACGATGGGCCGTATATCGTTACCAACGTAATTTCCCCAGTAATGTACGATTTGGAAGATCCAAATGATACCAGAGTTAGGAAAGTTCATATCAATGATCTCCGCCCTTTTTGCCCACGATCCCCTATAGGCCCCCGAGTAGAAGACGATGCCCCAGATGGGAGACAGAGTCCCCAGAGGACGTGCGACCCCACGGTGCTACCAGAGACCCATGGGCGAGATGGAAGGGATGAGAATGAGGACCGATCGCCCCAGACAGGGAGACCACCGACGCCAGTACGCCGTGCCAACAGGGGAAACCATCCCCCCATCACTACCACTGATGGAGTGGGATCTGTGGGAAGTAATGGAGACCCATTACTTCCCAGAGAGGTTGCAGAGGACCCCCCCGGAGAGACAGATATCCACTCCCCAGAGACCCCAGGACCTGAGGAAGGACCACCTGCAGCTGACCAGCCCCCCTCCCCCCTCACTAGTGGTGACCATACCCATGCCCCCGACCCCTGCCCTACCCGTGTACAAAAGCACCCTGACGGTGTACTTCGCCGCCCCAGGGGCCGGCCAAAAAAGATCCCCTGCACCATACCAGTCCCAACCCAGGATCAACCCCAAAGCCACTCACCCATCGCCACCCGTCTACGCACCCGACACACCCAAAATCCCCGGACTGATGTCCATTTACATCCCACCCTTGACCCATAACCCTACCTCCAGACCAACGAACCCCAAGTCAACCCCTGTTTGTTCGGGGCAACCAAGACGCCCTACATCCTGCCCAGCCAAGGCCCCAATCCCTGAGTGGTCCCCCCTAAGGTACCTTGGGTGTACCAAATGCGGACGGTTGGACCACCAATGGCGCCAATGCCCGGATCCCCGTCGTCGCTGTGTGTTCTGCGGCAAATGGGAAGTAGACGTCACTTCCTGCTCCACTTGCCGTTACCTCCCTTAAAGCTTGGCCTCAACCCCTTCCCCCCTCATCCAAAGACCGCTCCTCGCCTAAACCCTTCTCTTGTGTCACGATTGCCGGGAGACATTAGTCTTTTTAGTTTTCGTTTTACTTTTCTTCTTCAACGTTACAGTATTATTTACCATTTTTTTGAAGTACACTCCCGGAATCAGAACTATATCAGTGAGGGGAATGAGAGGGACACTGATAATCGCGAAAATGGACCGCGGGGATTCAGGACAGGATGTATATCGGTGCTCCGACACAGTGTTCATGTTCATTGCTCAGAACAGAAATAAAATACGTTCTAAAACATCCAATCAAAGAAGACTCTTCTTCGTTATTATTAATCAAAAAGATGAGCTTTCCTTTCAGGTCATGATCCCTGGTGAGTATCGACTGAGATAAAGGTAACATTTCGTTTAACCCAGGGTTGTGTAAACCCTGTGTGTGCACTTCCCCCGGGACTTTGTGACGAGGTAGATTAGCTTGCCCCCTAATTTCCCTAAAAAACTATGACGATGACAATTACACCGTTAGATTCCTTAACCTCGTCCAACCTCCCTTCCCCCTCACCCCGCACGAGATGTAAACTCCTACGAACTCACATCAGCACCAGTCACAGCTGTCGTCAACTAGCACTATATGGTTGGGTGCGCATGGGACGAAAAAGGGAGCTCCGCGCAGAACATGGCCGTCACTCGACACCGAACAGAGCCGACCGGGAGCGGACCTACCCGAAGGATGAATCCCCCCGTATAGCCAACCACATCAAAGAGGGCTGTCACTGGGACCCGAACACAGCCGACAGGGAGCGGACATCCCCGAATAGGACTAGATACAACGGCATGGTTACGAACATAACCACTTGTTGCGAAGTCCTCGTGGAAACATAGTGAATTTTGAAGAGACCCGAAAAACCTAATAATATCTAGAAATTTACCCCAGAATATCACCCGAAACGGAAGCTCGCCTAAACTCAACCAACTGAGTAGAAAGTGGAGAACTCGACTCGATAGAGAAAATAGAGAAGTAAAGGAGCACCGTGAGTACTTTTTACATTCTCCTGATTCCCTCCAAAATACGGTCCCTTGAATTGAAATCCTACCCATGAGGAAGTTGCATAACCCCCCCCAACGGTGATGATTATGTAACTTGCTGCTTCCCCATGATAATTGAACGAGTAAGAACCAAACAATTATAGGCCTTTGCCATTTATATTAATATTGTAAATCCCCCCCCCCTTTTTGTTTATTTCGTCAATTCTTATGTTCTATAGTTCACCGGAGTGAACTTTTGGGCCCCTTTTTTTTTGTTAATGTGCAAGAGACACATTCGAGACAACCCCTTTGTGCCTCTGTATGAGCCAAGCCTTACCCATTTTTCCCCGAGAATTCAGCTAGCCGGCATAAAAGGCTAGAGTAACTTTTGTATGAGAAACTGTACTTTTATTGGGAAGATATTATACTTATTACTCTCATACTTTTGTCTTTTCTATATTATTTCCTCCCCCCCTTTTCTGTCGATTAGTTGAGCCGATACTAGAATTAGTAAGGATAAAAACCGGCATCGTCACAATATATACAGGGTGTGTCATTTGAAAAGTTGCACCTCAATATCTTTCAACAAGGCCATGTAACAAAAAAATATTTCTAACAAAAATTGTAGGGTTCTGAGGGGGTCATCCGATTTGCTCATTATTTCGAGCTTTCAAGTGTGCGCTTGGCAACCCCATTTGTCACCCCGATGAAAATTATTCATTTCGACGAGTTGTTCTCAGAACCCTACGCATATTCAATTTCATGTCATTTTTTTATGCAAAAAATATCATGAAAAGCGTTTATGGCCAAAATCGAAGTTTCAGACTTTTTTAGCGTAACCCAGGATGCATCACGTGGAGGTAAAGTCTGCGTTGCATCTCACGCGCAAAAAAAGGAAAAAAAATGCGCGAAAATGGGAGGAAGTCCCTGAGCGTTTACAAAGGGTGTTCAATATTGCAGATATTTTTACAATGCAATCAAATAACCGTCAACCGATTCATTATTCGATTTGTGATTGATGGAACATTTTTCATTTGCTATTGACTCATCGTCAACAAATTGTATTTATGAATCGTGGGTTCATTGCTAATGTTTTTCTCTGGTGATCAAGTAGTGGTGACCTGACGTGTTACTTGATTGTCAGTCGATGAGCGAGTTTCAATTGGCAATTCACAGGTAATCACAAAGTTGAACTTATAAATCGTGGGTTGATAGTTGATATTTTTCCCATGTGATCAAGTAGCAGTCAACTGATTGGTTACTTGATCGCCAGTCAATCGATCGAGTTTAATTGACAATTTGCATGTAATCTAGAACTTTTGTTTATAGATAACGGGTTGATTTCTGCGCTTCAATGTGAGATTGAAATATACTCAAGGAACCTATTTTATAAATTGTGGGATGATTGTTGATATTTTTCCCACGTGACCAAGGCGCAGTCAACTGACTGGTTATTGATCGCCAGTCAATCGCTCGAGTTTAATTGACAATTCGCATGTAATCCAGAACTTCTGCTCATAGATAACGGGTTGATTTCTGGCGCTTCAATTTAAGATTGAAATATACTTAAGGAACCTACCTTATAAATCGCGGGATGATGGTTGATATTTTTCCCATGTGATCAAGTAGCAGTCAACTGACTGGTTACTTGATCGCCAGTCAATCGATCGAGTGTAATTGACAATTTGCATGTAATCTAGAACCTTCGCTTGTAGATAACGGGTTGATTTCTGCACTTCAAATTAAGATCGAAATATACTCGAAAAACCTATGTTATAAGTCTTGAGATGATTGTTAATATCCCAAGTGATCAAGTCGCAGTCAACTGACTGGTTACTTGATCGCCAGTCAATCGATCGAGTTTAATTGACAATTTTCCTGTAATCCAGAACCTCTGCTTATAGATAACGGGTTGCTTTCTGAGCTTCAATTTAAGATTGACATATACTCAAGGAATCTTCCTTATAAATCTTGAGATGATTATTGATATTTCTCCCATGTGATCAAGTAGCAGTCAACTTACTGGTTACTTGATCGCCAGTCAATCGATCGAGTTTAATTTACAATTTGCATGTAATCCAGAACCTCTGCTCATAGATAACGGGTTGATTTCTGAGCTTCAATTTGAGATTCAAATATACTTAAGGAACCTATCTAATAAATCGTGGGATGATTGTTGATATTTTGCCCACGTCATCAAGTCGCCGTCAACTGACTGGTTACTTGACCGCCAGCCAATCGATCGAGTTTAATTGACAATTTGCATGTAATCTAGAATCTTCGCTTATAGATAAGGGGTTGATTTCTGCGCTTCAAATTAAGATCGAAATATACTCAAAGACGCTATCTTATAAATATTGAGATGATTGTTGATATTTTTCCCATGTGATCAAGTAGCAGTCAACTGACTGGTTACTTGATCGGCAGTCAATCGATCGAGTTTAATTGACAATTCATAATTGACAAAATTTTAGAGTTGCGTAAGAGTTGAGTAAGAGTTCGTGTTTTTTATCAATTCTCAATACTTAAAGAATTGAGAGTTGGGTTTATATAATCTAAGCATCTCTTCTTCAACTCCTAACGCTTTTAAGAGGTAAAAGTTTAGTTTTTGACTCATAGAATAAGAGTTAATAGTTGACCTTTGGGGTTATGGCCGACTCTATCCCAACTTTATGTCGGGTAAGAGTTAAGAGTTGAACTTTGGGGCTATGGCCAACTCTATCCCAACTCTATTCCGGTGAGAGTTAAGAGTTTAACTTTGGCGTTATGGCCAACTCTATCCATACTCTATTCCGGTGAGAGTTAAGAGTTTAACTTTGGCGTTATCACCAACTTTATCCCAACTCCATTCCGGTGAGAGTTAAGAATTTAACTTTGGGGTCTATGGCCAAGTCTATTCCGGTAAGAGTTAAGAGTTTAACTTTGGCGTTATGGCCAACTCTATCCCAACTTTATTCCGGTAAGAGTTAATTCTTACCCGGTATAAAGTTGCGGACCCAAACGTTTCGCTTTTTTTCATGTTCGGTTTTTTTGACATTTTGAGTTTATTTTATCTCGCCTCCTTGTGGGTGACGAGATTTGATATAAGTGCCTTCATGAATGGCGCCGTCTTCACATCAGTGCGATGCGTACCGGCCCCGCTCATGAAGGGCGTCTATATGGACCTACATTTTAATGTGGAATCCGAACCACTTAGAGTTGACCATAACGCCAAAGTTAAACTCTTAACTCTCACCAGGGGTAAAGTTGGGATAGAGTTGGCGATGACGCCAAAGTTAAACTCTTAACTCTAACCGGAATAGAGTTGGCCACAACCCCAAAGTTAAACTCTTAACGAACGAAAACCGACCGATCGACTGGCCATCAAGTGGCAACTAACTTCCCTGCTACTTAATCGCAGTGAACAAAATCACCAATCGACTTGTTATCCGTAATTGCAATTTCTCAATGACATATGAATGACAGATAGAAAATGATCGATCGGCTGATGATGAACTAACAAGTAAGTTGATGGCTAAGGAAACATGTTAGCAATCAGCTCGCTATGGATAATTGTAAATCCTCGCCTACATGCCAATTGTCAATTAAAATCGATCATTCGACTGGCGATCAAGTAACCAGTCAGTTGACTGCTACTTGATCACATGGGAAAAATATCAACCACCATCCCACGATTTATAAGGTAGGCTCCTTAAGTATGTTTCAGTCTCAAATTGAAGCTAAGAAATCAACCCGTTATCTATGAGCAGCGGTTCTGGATTACATGCAAATTGTCAATTAAATTCGATCGATTGACTGGCGATCAAGTAACCAGTTAGTTGACTGCTACTTGATCACATGGGAAAAATATCAACAATCATCCCACAATTTATAAGATAGGTTCCTTGAGTATATTCCAATTTCAAATTGAAGCGAAGAAAGCAACCCGTTATCTATAAGCAGAAGTTCTGCATTACATGCGAATTGTCAATTAAACTCGATCGATTGACTGGCAATCAAGTAACCAGTCAGTTAACTGCTACTTGATCACATGGGTAAAATATCACCTATCAACCCACGATTTATAAGTTCAACTTTGTGATTACCTGGGAATTACCAATTGAAACTCACTAATGGACTGGCAATCAACTATTGAGTCAGTGAATTATAGTTCGATTACCAGGGAAAAATATCGGCAATCGACCCCTGATTAATAGGTCCATTTTCCCGGTTACCTGACAATTGCACATTGAAACTCACCAATCGACTGACAATCAAGTAACTTATCAGTTCATCACTACTTGATCACCAGAGAAAAACATTAGCAATGAACCCACGATTTTTAAATAGAAGTTGTTGATGATGAGTCAATAGCAAATTAAAAATGTTCCATCAATCACAGATCGAGTAATGAATCGGTTGATGGCTATTTGATTGCATTGCAAAAGGTCAGCAATCAATCTGCGCTTAATACCAGGAAGTTGTTGATCACATGTCAATTTCAAATCGAAACCTATCGACCGATTGACCACTGAGTGATGAGTACATTGACTGCCACTTGAGTACAAATGTGCGCGCGATATCGATCACCTCTCAAGTGACAATTGGGAAACTTGAGTGACATTTGACCATAGCCAGAAATCCATATTGCAATCACAGCATGTGGTAATCAAGTGCGCGCACAACTTGAGTGCCCAGGCAACTAGTGATCTAATTGTGATCAAAGGGTCCGTCAGGGAAGCGAACAAGTACATTTATAAGTTTATTATGCGATTATAATACTTTCATAAACTGGAATAGTGGTGTTTACGTAAGAATAGATCTCATATTTTTCGCTTTTAACAGAAAAAGGGAATGGTTGAAAGGCCATGGATAAATAATCTGAATGAATTGAATCAATTAAATGAATTTGATGAAGTGAGTGAATTGAATGAATTGAATGCATTGAATAAATTGATTGAATGAATTTGATGATTTTAATGAATTTGATAAATTACATGAATTGCATGCATTGAATGAATAGAATATTTTGGATAAATTTAATGAATTTGAGATGAACGGAATGAATTTAATTTTTTCATTATTTCAAGCTTAGAGTAATTACGGGAATGAGAATTACACTGAGTAACGATAAATAAATTTACTTTTCATTGCGTAATTATGATACAAACAATAAAGAGTTATATAATTTTATATCATATAGTAAGTGAGTCAGTTGGGCCAAAATGGACACTTCAAAATTATTGCAATTGTTGAAATTATTCAGTTTCCTGAATTCTTTTAAATGATTAACGGTTTGTAAATTCTTGCAATCTGTAAATTGTACACTTTTTCTTAATTTTTGAAATTTTAATTTTTTTTGGGATTTTTCCAACTTTTGAAAATTCAAAAAAATTTGAATATCATCCATTGGAAATCGTCGTGTAACACCATAAACATGCGTCTACTCTTCCTTTAAGCTGTCCATTTTGCCCCCAGTTGCCTTATTTTCTGGAGAAGGAGTTTGGGAACAGAGAGATAATAGCTGTAAACAAGGTTGAAGGTGTTCTCCACCAATGATAACAAATATAATCTTCTTATGCTAGAAAACGTCGCATAACAACAGTCTTATAATTCTTAATATATATTGCAAAACCTACCTCTTCCACCTATTTATCTTTCTGTTTTAGATTTTTAGCGACTTATTTTAAATCATTGCTCCCACCGATGTGATTTCGATTGATTACGTTGGAAACACACATTATAAAAATGGCTAAGAGGCAGACCAGTATCACAATATGGCGACGTTTTCACCACCTTCCGGAGCCGCGTTTTCGTGAGTTGACAGTTGAATAGATTTTGATTAATCAAGTAAACCATCATATATCTTCAATACCGACGGCTATGGCCGAGTGGTTAGAGCGCTGGCCTTTGGCACACGAGCTCCACGGATCGAGTCCCCGCTTGGGGACTCTCCGATTGGTATAGTAGAGTGGAATTGTCCAGCGTTCGAGTTCATAGGGATTTATAGTCGAACGGGAGTTTCGTCAAAGAAACGGCTGTAGAAATTAAGATTTTCCGTGGTTTTCCTTCAATTGTAGATTGACTTAAGCGATGTAAAGTCTGTTAGGCATTGCATTTATTGGGTCAAACTAAGTGAATGCTGTACAGTTTGGGAAGAATTCGGTTTCCATCGGCACCGTGGGAGGGTCGCCACATATGCATAATCGCATCGAAGCGTAAATAAAAAGAAAATATATAACTTCACTCACTGACTCGTAATCACCAGCAAAGAATTTCCTATCGGTTGAGCCGCTGATAAAATGATTTCGATGAATTTATAAGGAAACGGGCTGCCAACTTCCATTATAATTTTTGAAAAATTAAAAAATCAATGCAATTATTAACTATTAAATCGAATTGATTCACTAACAATGATTAGCAAAATATGAGCAATCGACAGAGATTTTTCAATTAATTTATTGGTAATTATGAGGTATCAACTATTGGAAGTCCTCGGTTGGTCGGTGATAAGAGTCTGACTTTTATAAAAGGCGCATCAGCGTCGTTGGCCGCCAGAAAATAAGGGAGTTTGACTGGGGTTTTTGCTGAATGTAGGGTTCAGTAACCTCCACAAGCGATTTCTGAAGTTGATTTGTGAAGGTACGGGTTAATGTCGCAATAGTGTAGCAACTACATTATGCAATTTCGCTATTCTTACTCATAACCAAATATTACTTATGCATTCTTTTTTCAATTAATTTTAACTGACAAGAAAAATCAATCAAAACCAAGAATTTTAAAAAAGAATGGGTTGACATTGGATGAGAAATGTTAGCTGGACTGTGAGAATTAAGCCGCATGTAGAAATGGTTCTAAGAAAGGAATAATCAATTAATTGACAATGACTTTATTATGTACAGTAATTTACAATAATATTCATTGGCTGAGTGAAACAATATGAATGAAACTAATTACAATCAACTGGATTGTTGGCAACATTTGGTTGCTCATGTTGGAGCAAATAAACCGCATGCGACACAGTAAAACAAAAATATATGCAAAATAATGATGAATTGATTTTTTACCAATTCAATATCTTAATTGAAATAATAACCTTTGAAATGGTTTAAAAATAATAGAAAATGCCGAATGTGCAACGTTAACATTTGTGAGTGTATAAAATTGTGTTGCATGTGCTCATTCAATTGTGAGATTATCAATAAATTATACAATTTTTTCAACTAAATGATCATTTCTTTTTGACTACTACATAATGCAATAATTTCAGTAAAATATGAACGTGCTAATGAGAAATATTGCTGCTAGCAATGGGACTAACATGTTTTATAATTTTATTACCAAGAATGAGATTGGAAAACTGACAGTTTCAATGGGAACCACAATAGAAAATAAACTTATGAAAGCGAGTTTTCGAAATAGACCTCACTTGTATGACTATTTGTTACGCAAAGTTAGGCCATGTTTTGACACGTGGTTCGAGGTTATGGACGCAGGCTAAGTATAATCATGACGCGGATCGTGTATTAAATTTCCGAACCGAAAAGTCTCTCGTAAATATAGCCATATAATAATAAATAATATAATATATAATTATAATAATAATAATAATAATAATAATATATAATAAATAGTCAAGAAATAGCGAAGGAAGGGCAATTCTCAGAAGTGGAAAGGCGTACACAATGAGCGGAATGAGTGAACCAATGCCCTATTCTTTTTATACTTCTACCGGTTTTATCTTGTTTTTTTCCTTATTAGAAATAGATAGTGTTTAACAGTGAAATAGTGCACGAGTGTCTTTTTTTCTCTCTGATCTAAACTCCTATAATCCCTACGTCGTAAACCATGTTACATGACGTGTGTTTTATCTCACACAAGCCGGTCCCTCTTTTCCTTTGAAATCATCCAGTATTCGTGATTAGTTGTGGCCTGTTCGTTGCTGAGCCTCAAAACAGTACACAACGTCCAAAATACGTATGATATTAGCTGCAGAAATAGCCGAACCCGACCGGATACCCGAGATTTTACTGTCGTTGAAGCACTGGAGGAATTCCTCGACATAATCAGTGAAGACTTAGAAGCTCCCTCTCCAATACCAAACAGTCTCATGCCACTATCCCACTGGATAAATCTTTCTCTTTTCCTCTCCTCCACGTAGCCTACACCAATAATGAGAAAACCAAATCACGTGTATAAACTGAAGAGGAAAACCGTGACTGCGGAACCATTTTACCAAAGACTTTGTTAACTTCCCGATTTAGAGGAGGTATTATAAACACCCGATAATGAAGTGACTCAAAAATCGAAAATTTTCACTTTTCTCGACGTTTCATATCACCCTCACAAATTTTAGATGAGGGTTCTGTGGGTGTGTGTGTGTTCATATGTGAGTAATTCTTTAAGAAACGGAGAAAATTACCTCTGACTAATGTCCAGGGCGAAAAGGAGTGTCAATGTTGGGAAAATAATTCCTTCAATTGTTTACTAAGAATTGTAATTGTTTATAACACTGTAACTCGCGAACGCTGACAGCTACGAGGAAAAGTAATAATCGATCAATAGTCGAATTTGCGTAACTGACATACAAGTTGACTCCATACGTGTATCGTCACACATACTATCGGGAAGTTACAGATGCGACCCGTCGAGGGTCACACCCACGTCCCATTCATTTCATATTATCTTTCGATACACCATCGTAAACTTTGAGCGGGTGTACAAACAAAACCCATACGAAACACAATTTTCCATAAAATCTGTATTTGCGATGATCAATCGCAACGTTTTCGGTCTTGTTGATGTTTTACTCTTAGCAGATCTATATTGTATGATTAGAAAGGAGTTTTGTTTTCGTTTCAATTTCGATGTCAAGATTTTACTTTATTAATAGAAACATGGAATGGTCTGCTTTGTTCCTCTTGCTTATGATTTGTTCTTAGTAGATGTACGTCTTATTAACTTCCCGATAGGGAAGTTATAGTAATCACCCTGAAATCCAACTTTTTCATTTCGGCCTGTAACTGGAGTTTTAAGTATACCAAAATGATGTCCAACAAATTCTGAGTCGATGTCTGTGTTTTGTTTTTTTTTTTTCTACTCTTGCTCTATTCGTATTCACCCACGTAACCGCTGTTAGGCATTACTTCATGGGCAATACTACGGATCAGAGTACCCACCCATTGCGGCTGGGGCCGACTTCGCCATTTCAGCTAATCGTATTTCTAATCACAGGGTAAACCTCCAGAAACCCCTGTGATACGATGGCGGGCGTCTACGATGGAACCCTCCCTCCCCCCCCCCCCCGCGCGACGGGTCGCGTTCGGTCCCGGCTCACGGTCTCACTTCATGGATACCGCCGATAGCACACACGGAATGTTCCTGCCATCGGTCGGAGTCCGTGAGAAAATATTTTTCAGAAAAAATATTTTGCAGTGAGCGGGAATCGAACGCGGGACCTTTAGAATAGTAGGCAGACACTCTACCCACTACGCTAAAGCCCCGTCATTATGTCTGTGTGTGTGTCTGTATGTGTATGCACAAAAGTTTGGTCCTAAGTTTCTCGCGAACGAATGAAGCTATTGAGATTCTCAACGTCGCAATCGAAACGTCTCCATGCAAAATCTAGGGAATTAGATTTTGGATTGAATTGATGCAGTATATATATTGTTATTAACAATTTCAATTGTTTATAACGTTCTACTGCCTAAACGATCAAAATTAGCCGAAAATTTCTGAAAGAAAAGTTATTCCCCATCCAACAATACACATTTTATGTGTTATGACTTTTTTTCCTAATTTGCATAATTAAGGAGGTATGGGCGTTTGAAAAATTATGTCTGTAATAAGTGAAAGAATGAAGCCATGCAGGCCATTAGGGTCTGAATCGAGTGGTCTAATGTAAGTCGGAGAGGATTAGATTTTGGATGCAATTGACCGTGTATATATATTGTTATAAACAATTGGAATTGTTTATAACGATCTATTGCGAAAATCGTATCAGCTGGCGCAATGATCACTCAACAATACACATTTTATGTTGAATGACTTTTTTCCATAATTCGCATATTTAAGGAGGTATGGTTTAAAAAATTACCGTTTAAGAAATGACGTACATCATACGAGAAGAAAGAACGTAGCTATTCATAACTTCTCAATGAACCAATGACAAAAGCAAATCATTATGTGCTTTTTTCGAATGATACTGGTAGCTTGTGTATAAAACTAGTGTAATTCAATTTTTCAATTGCTAGAATTGAACTCGGATTTTTGATATCGCTGTTGCGTTTGCTCATCCCCATGGTTGAGTTCTCATGCTGTGCTTAAATACCAAATCGGAAAATTATGTTTGTGCCCTGCATGGGGCACACAGATTTGTACACCACTAGTTCTTACTGTTTTTAATTAATTTTCATTTTCTTCCAATTTTGATGTTAACATTCTGTTTTCGTAAGAGAAATATTGAACAGTTAATCTTAATTTTTTATGAATAAAAATACATAAATATCAGCGCAAAATGATGTCTTATTATTTACCTAATGGTATGAATAGAATACGTTTTCCACTAGTTCAAACATGATTCGGGAACGAAGCATTCTTTTCCAAGTTGATTTTTCAAAGCATACTCCGACGAGATCATCAAAGGCAGGTAGTATACTACTGTTTTCTTTTTTCCTTTTCCTTTCTAATGATGCCTATTATTACTTTCACTTTGAGGATATGGTAGGAAAAAGATTAAAGCCTATATATATATTCATTACAAAAATCATTAATTCAGTTATTGGCTTCCTTTATAACAACCGATTGATTTACAAGGAACGCTGGTCCAGCTACAATGAATAATCAAGAAAATCCTCTACACCAAGATAAAGCCAAATTAAGCATGTCCTCGCTCGCAGCAAACTTAGTAGACTCTAGAATCAAAACAACACCGACAGAACACTCTAAAACCACACTAATATTCCATGCGAGAAAACTATCCGAAAACGGGAATCTGAGCTGACGTTACAGTATATATTTCATTTTGTCGGGCAAGCAATGTTTTTCTCCCGTACAGTCTCACGAACGTAAACGTAAACTAATCCAAACTGAACTGAATTTCGACAACGTTTTATTTGGTCCACCCATTAAAAAGAGCTCGCACATCTCTAGTCTCTCAACCATGACTGATTCTTCTAAATCCGATGCTATGTCCCTACTTTCTTTGGGAAATGGGAATAAGTTTGATTTCACATTCGGAGCTGGCTCTTCTCCCTTTGCCATTTTGCCTGCACTATGGTTTTCAACGAAACCTGAGGAACTTGATAGTCAGCCTAAGACAATAACAGATGTGTTGGTTGTCCTTCAACAGATGGAGATAAACAATCAACTTAGAGACACATCACTTAAAGCTGACATTGCAAAGAAGAATTCGGAAACGAAATTAGATATTAAAAACATTAGTGTAAATTTAGAGAAGTTGAAGTGTTGGCTTCTGAGGCAAAAACAGTGAGCAGAATCGAGTGTTTGGAAGTCGAAGTGATCAAGTGCAAAGCAGACCTCCTAAATGTTAGATTTCCGGCTGAGATTACGTCCAGGCTCAAAAAGTTGGAGCAGAGTATGGAGCAGTTGAGGAATGAGCCGGGCTCTTCGCATGGGACACAGGTTAACGACTCTGTTCTTAAATTGATTGAAGATTTGAAGTGGAATGTAGAAGTGCAAGAAAGACTATTGAGGAAAAAAAATATTATTATTCGTGGTTGGTCACCTCAATCTGCCCCCATCCAGGAAGAGGTGGACTCGTTTCTCTGCACCAATTTTCATGTCAGTAACCACCCCTCGGAGGAGGTGCTGGTGTTGGGTAAGGACAGGAAATCAATTTTGGTGAAACTCCACAACTTTCCTGACAAATTAGAGATTTTTAAAAATAAAAGAGAAGTTCTCGGTCCTCAACAAATATATATTGATGGCGATTCTACCCAGAAAGAGAAGGCAGTACAGGCTAAGCTGAGAGCACTGGCTAGGTCTGAAAGACAAAAGGGGATAGTTGTTAAACTCGGACATAACAAAATTAACATTGGAGGCCTTGACTGGCAATGGGACGAGAGATCCCGCAAATTTAGTCCAGTTAATGGCCCTGCTAAATTGAGTACTGCTAATGGGTCTTTCCCGGTTTTTCTACCAGAAAAAAATCGTAGAAGGGGGGCCGCCTCTTGTACCTTCTGGCAATCCCAATGTGAGAAAGCAGGTATAAGATTGGTGTTTTGGAATGTGAAAAATATGATAACGAATTTATACGATCTTCCAACGCCTGGTGACTTTGATGTAATTGGTCTCACTGAGATATTTCTTCGATATGAGTGGAAGCAGCTGCCAGCAGGGTTCTCTGATTTCTACCCTGTCTGGTCCCCGGCCATCAGAGTTCACGCACCTGGTAGAGGCAGTGGGGGAATCCTGATGCTGGTAAAGAAGAAGTACGGTGAACCCGAACTACTGCATCGTTGTGAAAACTGGATTTTTATCAAAGTGTGCATTGGTGATGAAATATTTATTCTTGGTACTATTTTTTTCATCCCTAAGGTTGATATTGACCCTGCGCTTGAGGTTTTGGATAGTCTGTTGGACTTGTTTGTGGAAACGTACCCAAATGTGCACATTGTGATGGGTGGTGATTTTAATGCGCACTTGGGATCTGAGGGTGTTATACGTGACGAATTTTTAGAAAATGTGGAGTTGTTTAAATTTAGAAAGTCGTATGATTTAGTTGTGTGTAATAGGGGGAAACAATTATTGGAATTTATGGAGGATAAAATTTTTTTCTGTTTGAATGGGCGCTCCTTTACTGATTTTCCAGGGAATATTACCTTTCTGGCAGCTACTGGTAAAAGTACGATCGACTTCATATGGGTCAATTCGCGTTGTTTGCCGATTATTGGTGACTTTAAAGTCTTGTTGAGTACTACAAAATCGGATCATTTTCCTATTAGCTGTGTATTTGAGAATTTTTTGGAGGGTCCCTTTGAGGGGGAGAAAAATTTACCAGTGGCTGTCAGGGTTGCCTGGAACGGGGAGAAGAAACAGAAATATACTGAGTCAATGTTTTTTTCCAACAGAATTAAGTTTAATTTTGGGACTTCCTGTATAGAAGAGCAATCAGATAATCTGAAGCAGACGATTTTAGAGGCTGCTGAAAATGCGAATATGTTGAGGAGTGTTGGAGGCCACTCATCGTCATCTTCGTACTTGGCAGGTAAATCATGGTTTGATTCAGAATGTAAGAAGTACAAAAGAGTAGTTGAGAATACTTTGCAGATGTTAAAGGTCTCTGGTTTCAATGGGGAGCTTTATGTAGACTCGAAAAAACGTTATGTTAATTTACTTAAGTTGAAAAAGAAGCTATATGTTGACAAAATTAGAGACAACCTGGCTAACATCAGTCACTCAAGAGATTTTTGGCTGACGGTCAAAAAATTTAGACCTTTTACGGTATCGCCTACCACAATTTCTGTTAGTGACTGGTACGCGTTTTATCAGAGAATTACTCCCCAGAAAGCATTTTTTGAGTTACCAGCTATCTCATTTACAGATTCCTTACTTGATTCCAATATTAATCATAAAGAAATTCTCTCCAACATCGGTAAACTGAAAAATGGCAAGGCTACTGGTCCTGATGGGATCACAAATGAATTTTTCCAATTTTTGCCTAGTAATTGGCTTTTGTATGTAGAGACGCTTGTTAATAAAATACTGGATGCTGAAAGAGTGCCGCACTCTTAGGGTGCAGCTGCCTTGTCAATGCTTCATAAAAAGAGTGATAAGTTGGGCCCTCTAAATTACAGGGGTATTGCATTGTGCAATTGTCTTACCAAGTTATTTACGCAGATTATTAGAGATAGGATCCAAAAATGGGTGGATAGAGAGTAAATACTTGATGAAAGTCAGGCTGGGTTCAGACCGGGGAGGAGCTGTGCGGACCAGGTATTTGTTTTGAATAGTGCACTTCAATTCAAGTAATTGAATTGAAGTTCAATTCAAATAATTGCAACTCAGACTCGGTTCCAGAAAAGTTTTTAGTGTTTTTGTTGACTTTAAACGTGCATTTGACTCTGTTCCTCATAAAGGTCTATGGTCCAAGCTGCTCCTTCTAGGGTTGTCCCCCAAAGTTGTGAAAATTTTGAAGTCCCTATATGATTGTGCAACGATACGTGTTAAATCAGGGAGTTTGCTTTCTGGGGATATTCCAGTATCTGAAGGCGTTCTCCAGGGCGAATCATTGAGCCCTATGCTCTTTATTCTTTATATATCGGATTTGAAAGAATATTTGAGGAATCTTGGTTTTCGAGGAGTTAATATTAATGGAGTAGATGATGTGCTTCTCCTTCTGTATGCGGACGACTTGGTCATCTTGACTGATGGTGAGCATATGTTATAGAGAATTCTAGGTGTCTTGCATCGTTATTGTTTAAGTAATGGTCTGACAGTTAGCTCTAACAAAACCAAGGTAGTGGTCTTTCGGGAAGGCGGTAGATTAAGTCCCTCGTTAGAGTTCAATGTGATAATAAAGCCCTGGAGATAGTCTCTTCGTACTTATATCTTGGTGTGTTGTTTAGTAGCTCCTTGCTTGGCTCCCGGGCCGCTAGAGAGGCAGTGAGGAAAGCGAAGCTAGCAAATAACGTGGTAATTGGACTACTGGCTAGCTCTAGATGTGATTCGTTACAGTGCGTGATCAAGTTGTTCGAGTCTATTGCTAAGCCCATTCTATTGTATGCTTGCCCTGTCTGGGCCTTGGATTATTTTGACATTATTGAATCGGTTCAAACTGCCTTCTTCAAAAGGCTCTTGTATTTACCCAGATGTACCTCCAACTGTGCTCTTAGGCTTGACCTGGGCTTGGTTAGAGTCGAGCACGCTGCGATGAAGATTACTATTAATTACATTATCAAAATACTGAAAATGATTGATGAGAGATTACCAAAAATCTGCTATAAGCAACTAATGGAATATGCACTGAATCCCAATCCCTTGAACGATCCATTCAAGTTTCGCAAATTCAATTGGGCTACTAGAATTAAAGAATTTTTAATGCGTGTCGATCACCTAGAATTGTGGGGGAATTTAAATGCCAAAGATTGGATTGGAGCCAAGGACAAAATGCTTGTGAATTATAAAAAAGTGTTAATGGATAGGGATCCGGCTGAATGCACGAATTTGCTGCATAAGATTCCTTGTGATAGAGGTCTTTCCTCATTTAGAAACTCTTATATAACGCGAAGATGTTCGACGAATATGCTCAGGGCCAAGGCCCAGTTAAGATTGGCTAACCTCCATAATTGTAATTTTTTTATCAATGGTAATACCTGTAAATTGTATCCTTTTGAGGTTTGCAAATGTTGTAATGACGGGGTGAGAAAATCTGTGCTACATGTATTGCAATTTTGGCCCTTCTATGACATGTCTAGACGTAAATTCATTTATCCATTCCTCAAAGAACCATCGTCGTGGGTTTTTTGCAATTCATGGATTCTCCCGATAAATCCGCCACCAGAGCTTTGTTCCTCTTTCTGTGCGATGCATTTTGCAAGAGAGTCTTTCTTAGAGAATATACAGTGTAGGCATGTCAAGCCAGATCAATTAATAACTAAGTACTTGTCATCATTTGATTCAATTTCCAACGATAGCTTTATTCAAGGTATATTTGATGAGTGATGCTGATGTTTGAACAGACCCTGTTATTCCTTGTTTGTGATACATTGAATGCTAATTGCTTTGGTTATTTTATTTATTTTTTCACCTCTCTTTTGTTTTTTTTTGTTTTTTATCAGAACGAATTAATTATTTATTTATTAAGCCTCGGCACACCTAGTCTTATCTAAATTTTGTAAACCATTGTTTTAAATTTGTATGTTGTGGAACCCATCCTGTCATAGGGAGTCCTCCCCTGTGGGACAGGTTGATAATAAAATAAAATAAAATAAATAAATATTTCATTTTGGAGCACTTCCGATAGTCTTAAAATCATCCCCACGAACGATCACTCAGGGACCAGAATCTAAATCTAATATGCAAGGAGGACGTTGCAAATTCTTCTTCCCCGGAGGTGTCACGGATTGCGTATTTTCTAAACTCAAAAGAAAATCTGTAGTAAAGTAAGCATGAAGTGACGACAAGAGGAAAATTCTCGAAAGTCGTCGAAGGTCGTACAATGACCCCGAGTGAATAGAGATGCACAGATGGATCAAGCATTAAGTTTTCAAACGCCAGAAAAACTTTATTTCCCCCAATTTCATTGGTGGTATGCTTCCGAATGGTACAGGCTCTGGAATGGCACCAAGTGGAACATTTGTGTAACATTTCAAGTCTCTATGACAAGAACTATAGGAGGAGATGCGCGAACAAAAATTTTAAGTGAAAAACATACAAGTTGAAATAACTCGAAAACTTTCTACGGACGCATGTGTGTTTTTTGGTTCCCTCTTATAGATGGCGTGATGAGGAAGATTTCGAAAAAAAAGAAACGAATCGGTTTAATATTGAAGGAGATATGGAGCAAAAACCAAAAAAAAAAAATGAATCAATTTTTCTCAAAAACTTATGCTTCGATCGAACTGAATATTGGTATGGTATAAGAGAGACTCAATACCAATTATTGGAGAGAATTCGAGATTTTATAAATCAATTTTACTCGTGTAAATGTTCAAATTAGTAAATCGAGGTTCCAAAAATGACATGTTCAAAGACAGACGGCGGCCTCAAATTTTGTATTTTCACCTTTCATCCGATTCTAGATTACTTCCACATGGAATTAGAAAATGTGAAAATGGACGATTGACAACGCTTCCATTCGGAAGCAATAAATAGTGTTTAATGGTGAAATAGTGACCGCGTGTCTTTCTTTCTTGGTGATCTAAACTTTTATAACCCCTCCGTCATAAACCATCTTACACTTTAGGGTTTTATCCCACACAATGCGATCCCTCTTTTCCTTTAAAATCATCCAGTATTCGTGGTGAGTTGCTGTCTGTTCGTTGCTGGGCCTCACCTTCCGTCCAAGTTTTCCATACGGTTTTCATCGTTAGGATCGTAACAATGTGCACGGCTACATACATACCTCTGTGCAGCACCGATGTCTATATAATCGGATAGCTGATCCCTATACCCCAAATTACCGTAAAACGTTCTGGATCGCACAACCTCGAAATCCGCTAGAGGTGTCGGTTGCTTGTTGAGTGTGTGGCGACGTTAGTCCCACATTAAAAATCAACCACAGAGACGGTCATACTTTCATATGACCGATATCTGTGTGCACATCCATGCTTGGCAACCTTCGGTCGAATTCGTCGATCGCGAAGCAATATGCCGCATTCACACCTCATTCACTCTCTCATTTGCCCAATATATCTCACGCACTTACCTCGTCTCCAAAACCATTTACGGCCGAATAAATATTACTATTAATACTCACGCAAGTATTTAATTCGGGAAGACTACTCCTTCTAAACCCTCACAAGTGATTTCCAAATAAATTATTTAGTTTTGTTGATACAATGCTGAACGGTCATTATCGGGACAATCGAAGAGGAAGAACAATGATGTATCTTTTCATCGGTGAAAAGATACCTATTTTTTGTTCAATTTTTTGTCATTTTAGGTTCATTTAAAAAGGAAAAAGTGTACCTTTAATGGCAAAAATGTCATTATTTCGGTAATGAAACAGTTAAAAGTTAAAAGTTAAAAGAAATTCAAAAGGTTGTATTTTCCTCACACTCCTCTACTCAAGTTTATACTTACAATCTAATCAATTTATAATTTTGCTTTACACATTCAGCACAGATCGAAAGTTGAAGAAGTAATGGATGAGGAATATGGGCAAAGTCATTTGGATGCCAAAGAAGTTTTTCTCATTTCTTTCCTGTTTCTTTTCAGTCAATTCCTAAAAGTTAATGTTTATTGAAACCATCTATTGTTGAAATATGAATGAAAATGCACTGAACTAATTATACAATTTCCATAATGATTGTAGAGTTTTAAACTCATCTATGCTAAGGTCTTCTGTCACGTTCATAAACAATATCAGTTTTCGTTAATTATTAACTTCGTTAACTAATTTCGTTGATTAATCGATTTTCGGAGGTCTCCTATACGATAAAATGTGCGAGATTATTTCCCAACGCTCTAGGTAAATTTAACGTCGCCCCACTAGCTACAGCTACCCGGGCATGTGCACGAGAAAGAATTTTAGTTCACCAACTAATATACGGCCTTATGGATCGGCGATCCACTTATTTAGAGATCAGTGATGTGCACTGTTTGTCAATGACTAACATTAACTGTGCATAGATGTATTCGCATAGATTGCCTGAGGCATGGTTTGACGTTTAAGTGTGACCAATAGTGGCATTGTAAGAGAGAGGCTGAATATGAGCCATTTGTGTCGTTGTCTTCTTGCACAGGATGAACGACGTCACGTTAACTTTTGCATGCAAAGCAGGATAAGTGACGGGTCGAATGAGGCCCCGCGACTAGACCTATTAGAGATTCTTAACTTACTTTGTGCCAAATTTGAATTTAATCCGATCTAAATTTTCTAGAAAAAAAGTTCTGATATTTTCAGCATATTTTAACGTACGAAAAAGTAATAGTTACACATGATTTCAGTGAAAAATGGGGATTAAATAACTGGGCCATCAAACATGTGTGTCATTTGATCCATTATATATCATTTCAGGTATAATATTATTCCAGGTATTTTCAAAATCATACTTTATGAAATATCAGAATTGTTGTGTATTCACATAAATATGGTAAAGCTCCACAAACACGAGACACAGGTTTTCAGATATCCACAGAAGTGTCTCACTTACAATTCCACTATCAGCCTGTTGGCCAACTCACGCAGTCTCTTCTAATTCGTCTGTATAATTTTCTTCTCAATATATTTTACATCATCAATTTCTGTTGATGACTGGGTTCTTCTAGAGTTTGCACACAACCTCTATGCCCCCACTACATTAATGTACAAACTCTGGAGGAATTTAGTTACCAGTGGACCACATATACACAAGTGTGTTTCGGGTCTAATGATACCTAACGATTCCTTAGTGCATGGTTTAAGTCAGGTGATATCCATCGCTGATGCAATGATTCTACACCGTGTCTCTGTATCTATAATTCTATTATTCATATTTACAAAAATAGACTCTTTCATGCGATCACAGCACTACTTCAAGTGAAATGGTCACGGAAAATGTCCACCATTTATGTCCAGTCCAAACTTCAGTACGATGACACCTTAATCGGGTCTGTATATTGGAATTTTCGGCATAAATTCAATTGAAAGCACCTGAAAAACAGACCTATATTAGTTTGGTACTTTTCATCAAAATGGCACCGGTGCATGAGGAAATCGAAAAAAACAAGCAGAGGGTCATCGAATGCTCACATTCGAATGCATAACGGTTATTTTTATTTCGTTTAACGTTGCCTTTTTATTTCCACCAATTTCATTGGTGGCATGCTTCCGAATGGTACCGGCTTTGTCATAGCCGATTTATGGGAAGCATTTCATATCTCTGTTTATTATGAAACACTGAATATCACTGATTGGAACGAATCATGCATTGCACTCTTATTAACCCAGTGTCTGGAACTGCCATTAAAAACTTCCTCGTGAGGAAGAAGAATCTGGGAACGGTTTATTTTAACACTATATGCAATAAGTTGGATGCTCATTGATATATATTGAATCAATATCATGCCTTCCCGATATAGGGACATATACAACTCATTGGAAAAAGCTTACTCATTACAATTGAAGTCCTATTTCTTCTTTTTCCATTCAGTACTCAACTTCACAATATTGAGCGTTGATCTTTGTTTGTTTTTTTTTTATTTTATTTAACGTCGCTATATTTATGCTCTCTACCGAATTGCTCATCAGCGACGGAGGTCTACGATGTGTTTGTGAACAAAGCACTTATAAATAAATTACATTGGTGCTCGTATTAATCAGCACGGCTAGGATTCGAACTCAAGACCTCTGAGTTACGAATCCGTCGCCGTAACCAGCCGAGCCATCGTAGACCTCTCATTGTTGATCTTTGTCAAACGTAGGTTATTTCATACAGGTAAGCTGAAATACAGTAATTACGTATTTACCATAAGTGTCATCATTTCATATTTCCATGTTGATTTTCTCCCAAATTTATGCTTCGGTCAAGCTGAAATTTGGTACAGCGTAAGAGGGGCTTAATACCAATTATTGGAGAAAATTCGAGATTTTATAACATAATTTTACCCGTGTAAGTGTTCAAATTAGTAAATCGAGGTGCCAAAAATGACCCGTTCACAGACAAACGGCGGGCTCAAATTTTGTATTTTTACGTTTCAGACCATTCTAGACCATTCCCACGTGGAATTAGAAAACGTTACAATTGACCTAGGAAAAAGCTATTATTCGGAAGCAAAAATTTGAACAATCCAAACCGCTTGCACATATAAGTACCAAATGGAACATTTGTGTAAAATTTCAAGTCTCTATGACAAGAACTGTAGAAGAAGATGTGCGAACAAAAATTTTGCATATTAACAAGAAAAATTGGAATAACTCGAATCTTTTTGAGTCCAGCTTCATATTTCTCAATTGCATTCCATAGATACCATTGAGGCAAATATTTTGAAAAAAAAAAATCAAAATTCGTTCATTAGTTTTTGAGATATTGAATAAAATGAAGTTCTAGTAAAAATTGAATATCTCAGAAACTAATGGAAATTTTCGAAAATCCAAACCACTTGCACATAAAGATACCAAATGAAATACTTGTGTAAGATTTCAAGTCTCTATGACAACAACTGTAGGAGGAGATGCGCGAACAAAAATTTTAAGTGAAGAACATAAAAGTTGAAATAACTCGAAAACTTTTTACGGACGCATATGTATTTTTTGGTTCCCTCTTATAGATGGCGTGATGAGGAAGATTAAAAAAAAAAGAAATGAATCGGTTTAATATTGAAGGAGATATGGAACAAAAACAAAAAAAAAATAATCAGGTTTTTTAAAAAACTTATGCTTTGATGCTTTTGAGAATTAAAAATTTTATAAATCACTTTTACCCGTGTAAATCTTCAAATCAGTAAATCGAGATGCCAAAAATGACATGTTCACAGACAGACGGCGGCTTCAAATTTTGTATTTTGACGTGTCAGACCATTCTAGATCATTTCCACATGGAACTAGAAAAGGTGAAAATCCACCCTCGACAAAGCTTCCATTCGGAAGCAAACATAACAGAAAACGAAAAATTTCATTATATTATTGTCATTTATCTGATCTCATATTATAGAAAATGAAGAAGCCCACTGCGAGCAATGAAATATTCTTAACAGAATAATGGTAAGTTCATTGTATATGAATTCACATCTTAGCAATATGCGCTCAAACATTGGTCAGAAATTGACTATGATACATTCAATGGAGTGTTTGACTTCTTCTCACGTCCGACTAAATTACAAATATTTATTTTTAATGAAAATTGAGTGTGGATAAATTGAATCACACCGATGGTCTCTATTTATCATTTTCTTATTCTCGTTTGCACCATTTCTGTCGTTTTATAAAATGTCATGGGCTTAGAATAGAAAAACTTACATATTCCATCATTGACGAACTATCACACCGCTGTTTTGTCAATCTCCAATGTAATCCAAGTTTGTGGTAAAGTCTGCCATTCTCCCAATCCAGTAATTTATTCAACGAATGTTGTGTCTGAAAATGCGTTATAGTCATCATTATTGACATATTCTGCTCAATTAACTTCCCGATTTTCGGGAAGTTATAGTAATGACTCCGAAATCGAAGTTTTTTGTTTCGGAATCCATGAGAAAATATTTTGAAAAAATATTCTCCGGCGGCCGGGCGCGAACCTAGGACCTTCGGAGTAGTAATGCTAACCGCTGGTAGGCATTACTTCATGGGCAATACTACGGATCAGAGTACCCACCCATTGCGGCTGGGGCCGACTTCGCCATTTCAGCTCATCGTATTTCTAATCACAGGGTAAACCTCCAGAAACCCCTGTGATACGATGGAACCCTTCCCCCCCCCCCGCGCGACGGGTCGCGTACGGTCCCGGCTCACGGTCTCACTTCATGGATACCGCCGATAGCACACACGGAATGTTCCTGCCATCGGTCGGAGTCCGTGAGAAAATATTTTTCAGAAAAAATATTTGCAGTGAGCGGGAATCGAACGCGGGACCTTTAGAATAGTAGGCAGACACTCTACCCACTACACCAAAGCCCCGTCAGTATGTCTGTGTGTGTGTGCATGTACGTGCGTCGCCGAATTTTGAACCTAAGTTTTTCACGAACGAATGCTGCCATCGAGATTATTGAGGTCGGAATGGAAGCATTTCCATGTAACTTAGAGCTGATGAGTTTTTGGATGAAATTGGTGCAGTATATATATTGTTATTAACAATTTCAATTGTTCATACTGTTCTATTGCATAAACTATTAGAGTTAGCGTTAAATTGATATAAGAAAAGTTGTTCCCCATATAAAAATACGTATTTTATGTTGAATGACTTTTTTCGCCAATTTGCATAATTAAGGAGGTATGACTTTCTCAACAATTATGTCCGTAATGAGTGAACGAATGAACACAGCGCTGTCATGACGGTCTCAATCGAAGCGTTTCCGTGCAAAATGTATGCAATGTTATCAACAATTGTAATTGTTTACACTGTTCCGCTCGGTAAAATATTTAAGTTATCGGGAAACTTCTCAGAAGTTCCTTTTTTAGGAACATTGTATGGGGGAAGAAATATGGAGAGCTTTTGGGAAGGGGGGGGGGCGGGCTCGTTCTCGATCGGCTGACGAACTTCTATCAGACGAGCAGGATTAGGTCAAGACCATTTTTTACCAAAAAGTTGTATGCCGAACAGCTCAGAACGGCTTCGACGTGGGATGATACCACATCCTTATGTGGAAGAGAGTACAACTAGAACGAAGTTGAACGATACGATCATCCAAAATTCTGATTCACTTCTTCTGAATGTTGAGACAATATGTCAATCCCTGGAACCTACAGGGGACGCCGAAAATGGGTCAATTTACATAGCCGAGCATGCTAGATGGGATTGCATCGAAAAAACGTATTCCAACAAGCCATGTAAATTCCATATATCAGCCGAACGAGAAGACGTGAATGAATGGATTGGAATCGAGCCCATTGTTTCACGAGGAGAAACGAAAATTGAAGAAATGACGAAGAATGAGGCACGATACTTGTGTATTATACATCGGCTGACACATGAAAATATTTCATTAAAACAAAAAAAAACGATTGAATGAATGGTGCCCTTTTTCTCTGAAAACTAACCGTAAAGTTTCACGAAAAACGCTTCTGAAGAAAGGTCGATCTGAAATTTTGAAAATCGCTCGAGGAATTAAATTACCTGAGTCTGTACAGACCGTCTCAAAATTACAATTGCACATTCCGAATGCAACGCACGAACCTGATGAGAAAAATTATTCGAAAAATATTCACTTTCGCTAAACGTCAGCGATACACCAAATGTGAAAGTCTGGCGCCTCCTTCCGGCAGTGTCAACAATGCAGTGGTGGTTGAATGATTATGACATTAGGCCCGGATTTTGTGATAATATCTTCAAGAAAATAAAACATAAGTTATGTGCGTTACCACCTGAGCAACGAGTATGTTGCTTGAAATGGGATGAGACAACGATCAAATCGTACCAAGAATACAATTCGAAATTAGATGAAATTGAAGGGCTTGTTCATCTCAGGCCACTTGGGCGGTCATCCGAATCAGCATCGTCAGTTTTCGTATTTTGTCTGGATAGTTTGAACGCTTCATATCCATGGCGACAGCCACTAGCGTATTTTTTGTCAAAGGGCCCGATTAAATCTGATCAAATTGTCTCCCTAACGTATAAGTGTCTAGATCGCCTGCATGAAATAGGTGCTGATGTCCGAGCTGTGGTTTGCGATCAGGGAACGCCCACTCAAGAAGCCTATAAACTTTTTGGAGCCAGTGAATATGCTAGTTCATTTTTTACCAAGGCAGAATTTATTATGCCATCTTTGATTTTCCGCACTTAGTCAAACGATTGTTGAGCTATCTACGAACGCATCTAATCCTATATAGGAATGGTGCAATTGTGGCATCATGGGATGATTATGTTAGAGCCAAAGAAATTGATGAGAATAATACGGGTGGCTCCAACTTATTGTCCCATATCACCGATGATCATTTGCGTCTAGATAATTTTGAGGCTATGAATGTTAAACGGGCATTTCAAATATTGAGTCGAAGATACGCCTTGGCAATGAAAGCATCTCAATCCAAAAGTCAGTCTTCTACGGTTTCAACAACTATTCGATTCACTCAGAAAATGGATAATATGATTGATGCATTCAACAGCTTCAGTTTGAAGGTTACAGTCGGAGGGAAACGCGTATTATCACCTGAAAATCAATTAGGTATTGATCGTATAGAAGAGTTCGCAACTTATGCTTCAGCCTTCAGGAAATCGAGTAAAGAATGTGTGCAATAACCCTTCATGAAAGGCTTTCAAATGACAGCTCGTTCTATCATTGCATTGTATCGAACAATTCGTTGTACACATTCTAGTTTTCGATTGGCTACTGGTTTATGCTATCAAGATTCTGTAGAACACCTCTTTTCAATGTTACGACAAGGGGGGGGGGGGCGTTTAATCCGAATCCCACATCGCGATCAGTCCGTTTATCTTTAAGGCATATCATTTTAACAGGGTATATCTACACAAGCGATAAAGGAAATGTAAAGGGTACATCCGCTGACATCCTTACGAACACAAGGATGAAAGACGGTAATGGGTCTCCCAGAGTAATCGCAGATAGCGACACTGACAATGAAGAGATCATAGATGTCAACATCAAGGAGAGATCGGATATCTCCGGAAACATGATTGATACAAATTCGAAATCAACTTATCATCAGTTAGAGCTTTATGACAAGCAACCCATTGCATATTTCGGTGGGGCTATCTCCCGTCGAAATTTGGAGAAATTTCAGTGTATTGAGTGTCAGGGCGCAATGTCCAAAATTCCGATGGAACCAACAATACCGGAAGAAACGTACATTGTCGATCGCGAGTAGAAGACGATGATATTGAAGCACCCGAAGTATATCGGTTACAACGACCAACCACATTTTTTACCACCATGATTGCAAACCAACTAGGTCATTTAGAAACATTGAACACCGATTATTGGGCGTCCATGCATATTGTCGAAAAAATTAGAAATAAATGCATAACAGCTGGTCGTCCATATTATCCAGCATGGTTTTCTGAAAAGAATTCATGCTTTAATCATGATGTTTATGCTCTTGAATATATGATACGTATTATGATCGTATAATGATCTAGGTAAAGAGAATCGCAAACGCAAGAGAGCTCTGTTTTTTTTTATCGAAGCAGGCTAAAAGGGGTAGAACAACTAGAAATCAGAAAAATGCATCGATCTAATGTCAAGTTTGCAGAGGTAATTCACAAAATCGGTGATTTAATGTTTAATGAGTGAAATAGCGAAAAAAATCAGAATTTTGAATATTCCTTGGCCGTCATGAGTGCATTATGGAATATTCTGACAATTAATGTTATAATAAATATTTAGGGATGTAAAAAAAATGTTAATGTGTGTACACAAACGCGACTCTTGAAGCTTCGTTGATTTTGTGTGTTTTTTATAACGAAAGCCTTTGTTCGGAACCAAAAACTGAATAACATCAGGTATGAGTGTGTATCATATGCATTGCGTTCATTAAAAATTTACTGACATATATCTAAACATAATTATGATTGAAGTATAAATATATATTTTAATAAATGTTAATACGTATGTACAAGCCCTTTTTGAAATACTTAGTCCTTTTATTTTATCGTTAATCTATTTTAGAATCTTTCAGGAATAAGAGATGCATAGAAAACAATAGGCTTAAAAGAGCAATATTCCTGTTCTATAGTGCCTACGATTGCGTGATCGAGATATCGCTGGCTTATTTCTGTTTGTATATAAATACGAAGCTGAAAGTTGCGCATTCGATGAGTGAATTTTTTGTTATCCCTAAAAATTAAAAACCAATTTTTCGTAAAATGTTGATTGTTTAAGTATTTCTAACTTTAAAATCATCTTGAACATGGCCTTCGTATTTTCCCCCCGCAGTTTTTGACTAATCAATCATGCGATTGTGGTGCAATAAACCGCACTGAATATATCGTTGCGTAATGTGCAAGTGAAATATTTTAAAATTGACATGGGAATTTTTTTTTGTTAGCCCCTCGGAAAATGGACATCGTCAAATTTATTTGAGATTCCGCTGGTTGCGAAAGAAATCGTGCTGATTATTACACATCTGTAAGGAAATTCTCTATAATAAATTTTCAATCACATTCATCGATAGAACCTTTTGTTAATGTGATTTTTGAATGTTCAAGAAAAATCTTCGGGAAAGAAACGCTTAAAAAGAGCTATCAGAGAGACACAGGATCATATGTATATGGGGCTTTCCATGCCAAATTTACCACTTTGAAACCTGACCTAGTCTAATTCAGTTCATATATTTTTTCTCATTGCTAGATGATGAAAAAAGCATTCCACTTTTTTTTAACTTTTTCTGTTAATTAACATCGTTTAATTAATTTAAAACCAATATTTGTGAGCCGTATTAAAAAATGGTATTCCACATAGTTTATTTGTTATGCCCAAAAAACCGTTTTTGAAATATTTACTGCTAAGGAGTGTCATGTACATCATCCAGTTCATACTTGTCATGGTTTCGCGAAAAAACGATTTTTTCTATCGTTATCAACAGAAAGGTATTTTTTCCCCATTAATTATTATGAACAAATTCAATTGTTTATATTACTCATCGTGGGAACGATTAGAAACAGAAAATAAATGGGCTGTGGATTTGACCCTCTGCGGGCGAAAATTATAGGTCCGCGATTTCTGCGTGTGTGTGTGGGTGTACTTTCTTTCTAATCTCTCATTTTTCTCACCACGGAGCGTTCTAAATGATTTCCATTATTTATATCGCTCTGACGCCGAAACGGTTAGATACAAAAAAAGTCAAAGAGCACAAAATGTGTTTTTCTTTTTATAAGAAACAATATTTATTGGACACATTATTGCGTATCTATAATATTTCGTGAGCTACAGCGTTATAAACAATTGAAATTGTTAATAACAATAGAAATAATTGTTATTTCACTTTGACACTGCTTTCCGGCCTGGTCACCCATGGAGATGCATCGATTAAAAAACCAGAAATTGGTTCTAGTCCTTGGCACTAAATATTTTAAAAACGGTTTTTTGAGCATTACAAATAAACTATGTGGAATAGCACTTTTTAATACGGCTCAAATTTTGGTTTTAAATCCCCTTTTTTTCTTAATTTTTCTAGATTTTTCCATTTTGGCAATTGGAAATTGACTTTAAAAAATTGATTAAAAGATGGTAATTAACAAAAAAATCTAAAAAAATGTGATGCTTTTTCATTATCCAATATCGAGAAAAAAACATATGAACTGAATTAGATTAGGTCAGGTTTCCCCAGTGGTAAATTTGGCGTGAAATGCCCCATATATATGGCACGTCGGGCGAACATGCTCAACGTCATGGTAAATTTAGTTCCCGAAAAAAATTGTGGACCCAGATGGCGCTCTTCAGGCCTATAGCCAAAATCCCCAAGTCCATACGATGGTTTCTCTCAGGATACTCTCTGGTACTACGTAGTATTCAAGAAATTTATCCAATCGGGAGTTGCCTGTTTGTCCATACATTTTGTAGTACCACCCTACTCGAAAAAAGGCCAACTTAGCGTTGTATACGGAGTGATCCCACGGTACTCTTGATCAAGTTGCCGTAGTTGTTCCTTACCAGAACTGTGTGCAGTCAATGCCCGGTTGCCGCACTTGAATAAAATTCTATTTCCAGTCCTGCCACATGGACAAGGGCATTATCAGGATCATGGAGAATAGAAGGAAGGAGGCCGAACGGACTGGGGGTGGGGGTAAAGAATCCAGTCAAACTTGCGTCTAAGTCCACGTAACTCCACCTGCAGCCATTCGTGGGGCTGATTGTCAAATTTGTCGATAACACCTTGTCTGCAGTTTTCCGATATCCATGTAATGTGTCGCCCCCTACAACGAATCGCATCGCCTCTGTCATGCATAGATATTCTATCTCTCTTACTCTCATAGGTATATGGGCATATTACATTGGAATTTTCAATGGATTGCTGTGTTTGTCTCCGGGTTTTTTTCTTGGATGTAGCCTTACATGCGCTCCCTTCCCAAAATTTTCGCCGCATTCTTAATTTGCCCACGATTTTCTCATTACCTCATTTTCATTATCTCATTTACTAATTCTAACACTTCAGCAAGTGAAGTTATTGATAAACAAATCTAGCTTTCATTTTTTTGTGAAAATTAAAATTATAGCAGTTATATTCAACTGAAAATAGGGAAAAACGAGTCCGTGAAATGTTCAAATTGAGGTTTCTCAGCTATGAATAGACTTAAGCCCATAAAAATTTTAGGCCAACCATTTTTCTCATCACCCGCTGTTTCGTCGTCAATGAAAAGAGGATTTATTGAAGTAATATTGAGATGACAATCACTTCGATTTTTTCCTTTTTTTGTTCGTAACAATTGAATTACTTTTAATCATTCTTGATAAAAAGGATTGAAATTTTCAATTTGATAACACATTCATCTCAACAAAAGAAATTGATAGAACGAGATGGAAAAGGTGGAGGATTGGTCAAGCGACTGGCACATATTTAGTTAATTCTGAAGTTCACCAAATGGGCACAATATAAGCAATGGAAAATCCAATCGCACTTGTATCAAAATATAGTATTTTTGTATAAGGAACAACTTTGGTTGTATACGTTTCTGTTATTAAGGTCATAAAGATCAAAAACTCGCACATTTAGGAATTTTAAACTGATCCAATCAACAAGGTGATATTTAAGAATATTTAAGTAGGCGCAGGGTGAGCACAAGGACAAGACTTATGCGCGTTATTTGAGTGGGAGTGAGACGCCAATAGGCCAGGCAGGCAATAAGCGCGGCTGGGGGAGGGGGGGGGGGGGTCGGCCGCCCGAGGGCTTATGACAATTATGGACTAAAAGGCTCCAGAAATTGAACGTGCTTTTCCACTTACAAAACAAGTCCCATTTAACGCTTTCTGCCAAATTTTTCACCATTTTAGAAATGGAGAGTTGTGAACAATTCAATTTTTAATAATAATATATATGCTGCTCCAATTTTATGTAAAATATGTGACCCTCTACTCTACATGGAAATACTCCGATCGCACCTGTCATGAATTTGAAATTGAAATTAAAATGGCGAATAATTTCATCTCTGCATGGCGAATAAGTTTTCCTTCATAAATTTTCCGTTAACTGGAGTCGTGCATGCGGTAGAACGTTTTGAGCAAGTGACTTTGTTAATAACAATGTATCTATTGCTTCAATTTTATCGAAAATCTTTGACTATTTTACCATTTTCCTATTTTCCCTTTTTTGTATACCCTTCCGGATTTTTACGATTGGTTCTCTTCCCACCCCCCTAAATCGCATTCGCCGAGGGACAAGGAAAAGCCTCACTCGGGAAAACCCCGCACAGGTACAGCCGTCTCTTTTACGAGACAACCGCTCGACAGTGCAACTGTGATATTAGAGCGCTACAAATTTTGACGGACGTTGCTCAGGATAGATCCAGGATCGCTGGCAAACGTTTTACCATTTTATTAATTTTAATATTTAAACGTTAAAAGTTATTAACAAACAAAATCTCGCATCCAGTTTTTTTGCCAAAATCAACATTATAGCCCTTAAATTCAACTGAAAATGGAGAAAAACCACCCTGTGAAAGGCGCAAATTGAGATTTTTGAGCTATTAATAAACTTAAGCATTTAAAAATGAAGCGCAACCGTCCTTAAAATAATGCGTATGTTCATACCTCGATGATGTTTGGTCGAATCTGCCAAATGTTTTATTATGCATTGTAGATGAAATTAGCCATTATTAATTGAACTAGTGGCACAAACAAAACTTCCCGATTTGGTATTTCAGCACAGCGTCTTTATTCTTCTCCAATATCCCACGCAGCACGCAACTCTTGTGATGAGCAAACCCAACAGGGATAGCCACAATTAAAATGGCGACCAATACTTAGTGTACGCGATCAATTTAGTTTGTTTTTAACCTTTATAAAAACTCTCAACTGGAATTCGTCCGCCTACCTATTATTACTGGTCATTGGCTTCGTATTTAATTTGAACAAATGTTTAAGTTAATTTTGAATTATTACAGGTGTTCGTGATTATTTACAGTATGAGTCGATATAAGGAAAAATGACTTCTAAAAACCCTTATGATTAACTTCCCCATAGGGAAGTTATTCTAAGCACCCCGAAATCGAACTTTTTCATTTCGACCTGTAACTGGTGTCTTAAGGGTACCAAAATGATCCCCGAAAAATTCTGAGCCAATGTCTGTGTGTGTGTGTATGTTTGTATGTATGTGCCCTAAATTTTGGTCAACGATTTCTCACGAATGGATACACCAATCGAAGCCATCGAGGTCTCAATCGACGCGTCTTCATGTAACTTAGCCCTGATTAGTTTTTGACAGATATTAGTTGAGAATATATATTGTTATTAACAATTTCAATTATTCGTAACGCTATATCTCGTAAACGGTAAGAGTTAGGGAAAAAATTTGTTAACATAAATTGTTCCTCAGACAAGGATGCAGATTTAATGTGTGTTTATTTTTTCCCATAACGTGCATAATTAAGGTGGCAGAGCCGTTAGGAAAAAAATAATTCATGTGAGGAGTGCATGAATGGAGACTAGATGGCGTCGACGGTCGCAAAAATTAGTCTCTACAGTAAACATGGACCGACTCAGAATATAATACTTGTATATCACTTTTGTGTATCAATGCTGCCATGGAACGTGAAGTCGAGTGAAGCCAGAGATACGGACTTATAGAACTTCTTCAACGTAGTTGTTATATATTCGTAGTTTTAAAATGCTTCAATGAGACTTAAAGGCTTTAATGAGAAGTAAATGGCCTTCACGTGGAAGAGGGAGTCATCTCTTGATTATGAAAAAAATCACAAAAGGCAGCGACATATAGAGAAATGAAAAAAAAATCAGTAAACACTGAAGGGAAAAGTCTCGTAAATGTTTGAAACAGATATGATTACGAAAACTCGAGTTACCAAATCGGGAAGTTTGCGATGTGTCCTCACTGAGGGCACAAGTACATCCCACCCACTAGTTTTCCTTTTTGCTTCCGAATGGAAGCATTGCGATCGGTCAATTTTGACTTTTGCTAATTATGCTTGTAAACGATATATAATGGTTTGAAACGTAAAAATACGAAGTTTGAGCATAGTGTCTGTATGTATCAATTTTTTTCAAAAATCTGCACTTACAAAATTTAACATAAAAAGGACTAAATTTTGAGAATAAAATCTGAAAAAATTGTGAGTTATTGGTATTGAATGCATCTACCTGTGAGCGCAAGTTCATTGAAATCGGCCGGTAAGTTTCTTAGAAATCGCTTTTTTCGTTTTTTCCTCCGATGGTTCATATCTCAGAAAATAATGAATATTTTTTAATTTTTTTTTTTCAAAATGTGCATCTCAACTAGATCTAGGGAATGGTGGAAGACCATCTAGTAGGTTCCTCACAAGAAATTGGAGATATTTCATTTTTTTCTGTTTTTTCTGCTTTCTGCCTTTGTACGCACTCTAGCGTCCCCAAAAATTGATATAAAAACTTAAAATTTGAAACAAAGATTCCTTTTGTTATAGTGAAGAACCCTGTTAAACAGCGATTTGATCGTATGATTAGTTTTCCCGATTTTAATTTTTTCGTTTCCACGGTTTTTGTTTTATTTCTCGATAATTATTCAACCGATTTTGTTATTTTTTTTTTCAAAATGTGTGTCTTAACGAGATCTATAATATGGTTGCAAAACATTGAGTCAATTAGTTTGCGTACAATGAGATATTCCTATTTTTTAACTTTTGATTTTACTTTTTGTGTTTGTACGCACGCTAGCGTCCGCAAAAATTGAGATAAGAACTTGAAATTTGGAACAAAGGTTCCTTTTATTATGGTGAAGAACCCTATTGAATAGCGATTCAATCGCATCATTAATTCTATAGATTTCAATTTTTTCATTTTTACTGTTGTTTCATTACTTCATTTCTCGATAAGTATTCATCCCTTTTTCTCCAAAATGTGAGCTTCAACGTTATCTATTCACTGGTCGAATAACATTGAGTCAATTACTTTGGGTAATATGAGCTATTCCTGTTTTTGATTCCGTTCGCCTGCAAAAAGCTTTTTCAATACTGGAGTATTTTTATTTTGCGTGCAATCGGACCATTCGGAAGCTTACCACCAATGAAATTGGGGGAAATAAAACAAACGGTGACATAGTTGACACATTCGAATGGGGGGGGGAGGGGGGGGGGGCGAGGACCGCCTGCTTGTTTTTTGTTTTGGACAATCGACTGGGTGTTAGGTGGACCGTGAGTTGACCGGTAATCGACCCCGTACTTAGTCGATCCTGGGTCGATTATTTCAAATCAGAATCGAGTTGTACTCGAAAATTAATCGACATACTGCACAAGTTGATTGTGTAATCGATTCGTCCGCCAGGGTATATCGTCTAAAAAATTGTAATTATTCATGAGGAAAATTTGTTCCTTTCTTATGTGACGTGACATTTCCGGGGGGGGGGGGAAGGAAATGCCCGTACCTTCGGCCTCTCTTCCCTCTAATTCCTCTAACCTCTCCTGCTGACTTGAAATTGGGCGCCAGTACATTTTACAGAAAATGTACAAACGAGGGCTTCTAACGCAACTAAACGGAACTTAACGCAAACTTACTAACTAAGCCAGGGACTTAACTCTAGACGGAAAGGGAATGGTCAGGAAGGGGTCAGGATAGGGAAGGAGGAGCGGCATGTCTCACGCTCCTCAGGATGTGGGTTATGGTAGAGAGGGTCGGGTTCAGGATTTTTGGGACCGTAACAAGGCTCAAAAACGTACGCAATCAATATGGGAGAATGGCATTATTTTCATTCCGCAACATCCATAACGAGAACTACAAATCTCCTAAGAACTTGGCTGGAGTTCTTCCCTAACACTAGAAACTATAACTCCTTCGGAGAGAGAGAATACTAACCGGGAGGGATATTCCAACCCGAAAGAAACGAATCGAATTAAAAGTCCGATCGAACCTAAAACTAACTAGTTTACCGACATCGTGGTCGAAACCTGTCTCAATTTTACCCCGAAAATTATCCCATAAAAATCAAAAGAGGCACAAAAACGACTCGAAGCTGCACATAAAGCGATAGTTTATCGACCTCTCGGTCGAGACGGTTAGTCTAACCCAAATCACTTACTTTCAAAAAAACTTATTGGCCTCTAACCCAATAATTCGTCGACTTTTGGTCGAGAGAGTCATACAGGTCCTAACTCCCGACAAAATCTATAGCTTCATTAATCTATCGGAGTTCCAGTCAATCACGACCGATCGATATCGACTTCGCGATCGAGACGTCATAATTTTATAACAAAAGTATCGCGAAACGGCCGAAATAGGTTACCGACATTCGGGTGGAAATCGCGTAAATCTACGACAAAATCTATTGATCCGTGACTCGAAATACTTTATCGATATTGCGATCGAGACACTATGATTTTATCACTAAGGAATTATCCCTCAATGAAACAAATAGTTTATCGACATTACGGTCGAAATAACGGAATCCGATAACAAAACCAAAAGAAGTCTCAATTCGTGGTTCGAATAGTTTATCGACGTTCCGGTCGATATACTATAATTTTGCAACGAAAGAAATACCGCTAAATAACCCGAATAGTTTATCGACTTTCCGGTCGAAATTCCATAACCAAAAAATGACAGGGGAAGACTCCCGACTTATCCCCAAAATTTTGCAATTTTATGCCGGGATAATCATCTCGGAATCATCCCCGAAACGCGATTAAAGTACGAAGGGATAGTCTTCCCACATTATCCCCGAAACGCGATTAATTTAAGCAGGGATAATATTCCTGAATTATCCCCGAAACATCAGTTTAATACGAAGGGATAATTATTCCGAATTATCCCCGAAACATTATTTTATAAAAAAAAGAACAGGAGAGTAAAATTAATTCCTGTATTTTCACGGAAATACAAGAAAACTCACGCGAACGAATTGCTGGATGTTTGTTGTCATGGGTGACATCATCCAACAACTCTCGGGACAATTGGCATTGTCTTGAGCGTGACGTCATTGTCTGACAATGCCGTCCCGATGTCGCCCGAATTTTCGAAGTTTAATCCTTCGATTTATACGCGCGAAACCTGGGATAATGGTTACGAAATTATCCCCGAATCTTTATAATGTTACTCTGGGATAACTATCCGAAATTATCCCGAAACTTTATTAACTTTATACAGGGATAATGACGCGGAATCATCCCGATACTCTAGAAATTTGAACTCTGGGGTAATTGTCCGGAATTATCACGAAACTCGATTAATTTGATGCAGGGATAAATATCCGGAATTGTCCCGAATCTCGATAATGCTATGCAGGGAGAATCGTTCGGAATTATCCCCGAAACTTCATTACTTTTTATACTGGGATAATTTTCCGGAATTATCCCGAAACTGGATTATTTTTATACTGGGATAATTCTCCGGAATTATCCCGAAACTGGGTTAATTTTATGCTGGGATAATTGTGCGGAATTATCCCGAAACTGGATTAATTTTATGCTGGGATAATTGTGCGAAATTATCCCGAAACTGGATTATTTTTATACTGGGATAATTCTCCGGAATTATCCCGAGACTGGATTAATTTTATCCTGGGATAATTGTGCGAAATTATCCCGAAACTGGATTATTTTTATAGTGGGATAATTACCCGAAATTATCCCCTGGATCGTGGTTATTTTACTCTGGGATAATTACTCGGAATTATGCCTATACTCTAGTAATTTTAACCCTGGGATAATTATCCGGAATTATCCCGACTCTACTAGTTTTATACCGGGATAATTACTCGGAATTATCCCCGAAATTCGATTAATCTTAGGCAGGGATAATTGCTCGGAATTATCCCCGAAATTTCACTGATTTTAGGCAGGGATAATTGCTCGAAATTATCCCCGAGATTTGACTAATTTTATGCAGGGATAATTATCCGGAATTATCCCCGAAAGTTGATTAATTTTATGCAGGGATAATTATCCGGAATTATCCCCGAAATTTCACTACACCGAACAGGGATAATTGTTCGCAATTATCCCCGAAATTAGCATTTTGGGCCCTACAATGGGAAATGCGTAGCCCCGGGGCCACGAGGGGCAATGTCATTACGACGGATAGTACACTTAAGTACTTACCAACGTATGCAGGTCGAAGGTGTTCCTCTTGTGGCGATCCGTGGGCAAGTGAACGGGCCATGAAGCTGATCACCGGACGAGCCCAATCCGCCCGATAGGTGGCAGCTTCCTACTGACCAGCGGGGTCGCGTAGGGAACTGTACTTGCGCCTTTCGAAAAAGGCGGTTGGGGTTAGTGGACGGAATTTCCGCGCGGATTCCGTCACACTTATTTATCGCAGGTTGAACGGTTAAACTACGACTTGAATCTGGAGCAACAACCTCTTGCAGCTTCCAATGAGACAGTCCTGGAAGAAGCTATCCGCATATTACGTGAGGCGCAACAAGAAGCTATATGCGCCTGTTTCGCGGCATCGAAAGTTACTGATTCACGACAGAATCGGTACGAAATCAATTGGATATATCGCTGTATACTACTTCGGATTAAAAGCAGTACGTTATACGACCACATGCGGCGTAATAATATTCTCACGCTTCCTTGTGTCGACACACTAAATGTATATTTACGGAACCTAGAATGTGGTTATGGTTTTCAAAGCTCTTTCTTTGAATGCTTAAAACAGAAAGTAAGAAACATGGCTGCTGTAGATAGAAGATGTAACACATGTAGGGAATTCTGGAGGAATCCCTTCGCTCGTCGCGGTATTCGAAGGCCTCTATGAGGTGGAGCGTAAGTGCGCAGAGAGGGAACCAAAAGATATAAATGAGACAAATCGAGTCATTAGGGTTAGGACTAAGTGTAGTTAAGGAGATATGTTTAGCTATAAGTATTAGAGGTTACCGAGTTAATAGTTCATGCCGCAAATAATACCCTTGTAGGGCCAAACGAGTTAGTTGCATAGGGCCCATGAAATTCTCGTGTAAAGAGGCGAAAAATTACCGAGCTGCACGGTAAACTTTGAATTTCCCGGTTATAAATACCCCGCGGGTAGGGTAGGAGCAGTTGCGATACTGCCACTCATAAGAGAAAAAAAAGGAGATTTCGGAGAAAACGGTTTTTGTTTTTGGTTTTGGGTGGAAGGTCACGTGACCCATAACGGCCATGGCCCTCACGTGGATTGCCAAAGGTCGCGTAATGAAAGATAAAATATATGGTTTAGTTCGTTTTTTTGTGTTCGGTTCCGTTTGAGTTGGATCCGAAATCTTGAGGATACCGCAGCGGGGAGAAAATATGACTAAGTTGTTATCCGAAGTGTGACAATATAACTCGCGAATAATTACTTAAGTTTACCTTTCCGTTTTTTTGATTTAACTTTAATAATTACTATTCGAAAATAGTTCCCCCAATATTCGAAAAATACACACCCCCCTTCCGACTAGACACGAGGAGATATTCGATTCTGTTCTGGGCAACCGAGCTAGATACACGTCTGTAAGCTCCAGTTAGCGAGAAGAAATGAAGTAATACTGCGTTCATTAAGTCGATTGTAAAATTGGCAAGGTTTTTAGGTAGAGAAATACCGGACATATCATTGTGCCACGTGCCGGTATTTGAGGTTGCTTATATATATAGTCCATTAATTTTTCCACTAATTTTCTGGGCTTAAAACTACACGGTTCTCACCTCATTGTGCCCGAATAACTATTTTTCGAGCACAATGAGTTTTTCATAATTATGGAGACATGCTCTGTGCAGTAGATCTTAAATAATGCCAAAATTGCAGCTAACGATTTACCACATGTCATTGTGAGTTTTCTGCCAAATAACCCCAAAACCTGCTCTGTGCGGTAGAACTTAAATAACGCAAAAATTATCATAATGTTTTGCAACATTCTATTGGGAGTTTTCCACCCAAATTACAATCACATTTTACAATATTTTATTATGAAATTCCCGACAAATAACCCCAAAACGTGCTCTCTGCGGTAGAGCTTAAATAACGCCAACATTATCATAATGTTTTACATCATTTTATTGGGAGTTTTCCACCAAAATTACAGGAATATTTTACAACATTTTTATTGGGAGTTTCCTACCAAATAACCCCAAAACCTGCTCTGCGCGGTAGAGCCTAAATAACGCCAAAACTATCATAATGTTTTACATCATTTTCCTAGGAGTTTTCCACAAAAAATTACAGTAATATTTTACATTTTATTATGTGTTTCCCGCCAAATAACCGAAAAATTTGCTCTGTGCAGTAGAGCCTAAATAATGGCAAAATCACAGTGAATGTTTTGCCACATTTTTCTTTTATTGCGGAAACAGCTATCCAGAAATCATAATTATTAGAGACCGCGTGTCTCCCGATTTAAAGGTAATACGGGAGTGATTATAGTTGGAGTAAAGGAATTATGTACGGTAATTTTTCGAGTACCTATCTGTCATGCGAATAAGTAGGGGTTATTCCTGTTTTTTTTTTGGTATTTTCGTATGGACGGTTTCAATGCAAATATTCGCCAAGGTCATGCACCTATGCTGTTGTCAGCCGCTTTCGTCGTGTTCACTTACCACGTGCTCCATGTTACATAACCTAAAAACCTCCTAGAAAAATTCCGTTCCGACGCCATATAAATTCGTATAGGATTACCGACCTTTTTTAGTTATTAAGGTGAAAGCTGTCCTACGTTCACGATAGCTGTCAAAATTCCGATAAGTAAAAATTTAACGAATTGTGCCTTTTACCTACCAGCTATGTGGCTCACTGGAAATAGTGCATTTTAGGGGCGTTAGATAGTTTTAAGAATAACTATTAGGTCTGCAGTTTTGCCAAATCTTCTGCGTTTTACGCCAAAGTAGTTAATATTGCTGGGGTGGGGGGGGGGGGGCGCGAGCAAGCCCCCCCCCCCCCAACCGTCCCTTGGGTAGTTTTGGAGTTAGTGTAAGTTAGTTTAAGTACGTTTTGCGGGTTCAGGCAGACTAGCCCGTGGTAAGTTTTTCGGTTTGTTGTTTCCGACGCAAAGTAAAAACAACTGGCGCCCTACAAATATTTTCGGTTTTGGTTTCTGACGTTATCAGGGAAAAGGGACGAGTAAGCGTCTAGGGTTACGCCTATGGTAACTTTAGCCACGTTACAGTGGCGCCCAACGTGGGGCCTGGTTCATTGGGTGCCTAGGATACCTTTTTTGCTTAGTGTGAGCCTTCTTCTCAGCGGTGAGACAAAACTTTGCGTTTGCGCCTATGGGAACAATTTCCCATTTAATTTTTTTTTCTGTCGTTTTGAGGGTAAAAACTTGCGTTATGATTGCTCGCTTAAAAATCCAACATGACAATAAAGCCAATGGGAAACCTCGCTCCCACAAAGTTTTGCACTGAGGTGCCAAAAATTTGAAGAATTTGCGTGGCAAGGAGCCTTAAAACGCCGGATTTCACGCCCTCGTGGTAACATCGTACAGCGACGCCCTGCTCAGTCACCACGCACTCCAACGAGCATCCCAGTGTAACCAGCTAACCCTACAACCCCAACACCACGACGCTCCACGGAGATAGAGTGTTGGAACTATAACGAACAAGGCCATCGCCATCGAGACTGCCCACAGGCCAGAAGCCACTTCTGCTACCGCTGCAGACGTTCCGGAGTTTCCGTTAGGATTTGCCCTAACTGCAACGGGGGAAACGGGAATTGAGGCGTACCGCCCCGGTTAGTCCGTCTCTCGAGAAACCTCAACCCAAACCGGGACCCCTACATTGCAGCCCTGCTGCCGTAACCCCGATTAATCTTGATCGGGTAGAATCGAGTCCTCTGGAATTAACCGTTTCAGAAACCCCTGCGGAAATGCCTAGTAAGCTTAATAGTTCCACGGAACAAAAGCCTCTTGCTTTTCACGTAGATATCATAATTGATGGATTTCGCGTGAGAGCCCTAATAGACTCGGGAGCTACCCGGAGTTTCGCGGGAGCCGCTGGATTAGAATTATTCCAGAAGGCCGGCATTACAGCCTATGAAGTGCCAGAGAGGCGTATCATACTTGCTGGGAGCCAAATAGAACGAATTCGACACATGTCGACGTGCCATACCAAACTGGCCGGTCAATCTACACGTATAGATGTGTTACTAATGCCGTCTTTGTCGGAGGATTTTATCCTAGGGATGGATTTCGTAGTCGGTGCCAAGATGGTCCTCGACTTTTTCGGACAATCGTGGTATTACCGGGGAAAATCGGAAGAAAGTCATGGGTTCGTGCCATTGCTCTCGGCCCTAAGCAGCGTCGTGTGCAACGGCCTACGTGTCCTGGAGAAAGCGCAGGAACAAGGGTTAACGGAATTCCTGGAGAAACATCTCCCACCAACTGCAGAGAAACCACGGGTAACTTCTCTTACGTCACACAGTATCGACGTCGAGAACAACGCACCTATTAGACAAAAGCCCTATTCTATGAGTCCTGCCATCCGGACGATCATGTGGAAAGAAGTCGACTCGATGCTCGAAAATGGTATCATCGTACCATCGAAAAGCGACTGGTCGAGTCCGATAGTTATGGTTCGTAAACCCAATGGGACATGCCATTTTTGCATCGATTTTTCGAAAAATCAATGAGATTACAAAAAAAGATGCCTCCCCTATCCCGAACATGACGGGCATTCTGGACCAATTGCGCCAGGCGCACTATATACTTACTCTCGGTTTGAGTCAAGCCTACTTTCAGATTCCTCTGGAACCTGAGAGCCAGGAAATGACTGCGTTTATCGCCCCTGGAAGAGGTCTATTCCACTTCCAGCGTATGCCGTACGGCCTTACCAATGCGCCAGCTACCTTTCAGCGCCTCCTAGACCGACTCCCCGGTCAAGGATTATACCGTAACGTATTCGCCTATCTTGACGACATCATCATCATGTCACGTGCGGTTGATGAACATTTACGATACCTGAAAGAGGTTTTAGACAAAATAAACTCCGCAGGTTTGACGATTGCTAGGGAGAAAAGTCATTTCCGTCGCTCCCAAGTCAAGTACCTAGGGTTTTTGATCAATAGTGCAGGATTGCAAGTAGATCCGGAAAAGATCGAGCCGGTTCTCAATTACCCAGCCCCGAAAACGGTGAAACAGTTACGCCGATTTTTGGGAATGGCGTCGTGGTATAGACGGTTCATGCCAAAATTTGCGACTACCGCCGAACCTCTTACTCGCCTAACTAAGAAACAACAATCTTGGAAATGGACCGAGGTTCAAATTGATGGGTTTATCGCCTTGAAAGAATGTTTGACGACTTCGCCAACCCTGGCGTGTCCCTATTTCGAACTTCCTTTCACCCTGCAAACTGATGCCAGTACCGTTGGGTTAGGAGCCGTTCTCACCCAAGTCATTGACGGTGAGGAACGAGTCATTGCGTATGCGAGCTGCGCGTTAACGGCCGCCGAAAAGAAGTACACAGTTACGGAATTGGAATGCATAGCTGTGTTATGATCCATGAATAAATTTCGCTGTTATTTGGAAGGATATTCCTTCACGGTGATAACGGGCCATAGCAGTCTTCGGTGGTTACACAATTTACAGAACCCCACCGGACGACTTCCCCGTTGGGCCTTGAGTATGCTCGACTATGATTTCAAAATCATACATCGCCGTGGTGCTCTCCACCACGTACCTGAAGCGCTGTCACGCACTCCCGACGGAGAAAGTGCCGATTACGAGACAATCGCCAATATACACGTAAATGACGACCAGTGGTACAATAAAAAGTACCGTCACGTGCAGGAAGTGCCACAATTTTTTCCCGACTGGAAAATTGCGAATAGACAATTATATATCCACCGCCCGTCCGAGTTTGTCTCAGTAGAAATGGAAGATCTAGATTCTTGGAAGGTAGTTCTCCCCAGAGAACTACGGTCCAAAGCCATTGCTGAATGCCATGAATTGCCCCAAGCAGGCCACCTAGGAGTCGATAAGACTTATCGACGCTTGTCACAATCTTATTGCTAGCCCAATTTGTTGAAGGACGTAATAAGTTTTGTGAATCATTGCAGACAATGCCAATTATGCAAGGTAGAAAACGCCTTGCCTAGAGAACTCATGGGGAATCGAACTATCGAGGAACCATCGACCACCGTTGCGGCGGATATACTAGGGCCAATAACTAGGGCGATGTTGAGATTGAGCCACGACTACCCGAAGAGTGGGTAGATCAAATGAAAAGAGTAGAAACATTTCGTAAAGCACTATTTCACGCGTTGAAAGCAGCTCAGGCTCAACAATCGCGCCAATATAATTTGCGTCGTCGCGATCATGAATTTTACGACCTTGTCGTGCGTCGTTCGTACCCCTTGTCTAATGCAGCTAAACGTTTTTCCGCTGCCCTTGTGTCACCTTTTGAAGGCCCTTACGTAGTCTTCAACAAAGTGTCGAAGATGCGTTATCGTCTGACAAGCTTCGCAGGCAAAGATCACGGTGAAGTATCTGTACAAGATTTGAAATCCTATCCACCACCGTTAGACCATTAAATCTCTGACCATAGTCATAATTAGAGTCCTTGAGATGAGAATTGCGTATCCTGCTTGCGCTGAATGAGCTTGCATTTTGAAAATTTTCCCTGCTTTTGCAAGATGCTTTGCCCCAACCTTTCTACTGCCGACACGGCCATCATAAGTCCACCTCTCACACCTTCCGACACTATTCTGGCACTATTCAGTGCCTCAGAGCCAAGACTGCTCCTTAGAGCCTTCAGACCACGTACGAGAGGATATCATCCCTGGAACCCACTTTTGGGATACAATTATGTGCCCTGGGCCGACATAAGCTCACCGAGAGGATATAAATGGAGTTATTGCGGAACCCTTACAGTCCGCCTATACCTTGCATTACTGCGATAAGCACCTATACATTGCTAACAGCGCTAACCGCCTATGTTTATATGTCTGACTAGTACCTGCTTTATGCCTCTAGCTTGTAACTGCTTTGCTAATAGAAATGAATCACGTGAGAGATACAATATTGCCTGTAGTGCCTTATGGAGTTCTAATGGTTGACATAGCTATTCTATTGCACTGCTTGTTGCCTGTTCATCCAAGTATTGAGATATGTACTATAAGTATGATTAATTGCATGGACCTATGCCGAAAATACTGTTGTGCCTTGTAGATTACGACTGCACTGTAGTACCGATTGTTTGAATGAGTCACGTTTCATGAGTATTACGGATGCACCCGTCTCAAAGTGCCCGGCTCCCTAATTACTGCGCTTCAGACTCATCTCAGGTCGTGGGTTCGAGTATTGAGATTGACTCCACGCCGCCGAGAACAACACCGGAGCGATGCCGACCCCGAGTCGTAGCAGTCAAGGATCGGAGGTGTAGGGAATTCTGGAGAAATCCCTTCGCTCGTCGCGGAATTCGAAGGCCTCTATGAGCTGGAGCGTAAGTGCGCAGAGAGGGAAGCAAAAAGATATAAAAGAGACACATGAACGTCCCAATGGCATTTCAGGTATACATTTTGGCATTCTTAGAGAACTGTATATTATTCGTTGTTGTTAGTGACAATTCCTCGCCATCCTTACCATCTACAATTTCTTTACTCATACGGCATTCATCTGTTAGTTGAATGATTGAGGCATTGCCATGTAGGGTTTGCACATTATGAGACCACCGTATTTTCCTAAAAAAATGAGTATTTTTTTCTATTTTTTAGCTATTTAGTCCAAGGATTCAAGCTGCCATGAAACAATTTAACCCACATATAGGTGATGCATCTAGGAAATTTTGCAATAGAATAGACAAATTAATCGATGCTATGATATCTCGATATGCTCGAAAACGAACTTTGCGCAAGACTGGAGAACATAAATAGGTTTGTAAATACTTTTCGGACACCGATTTTTAAAATTCTAAAAATATTCTGCAACTGGCCACTATATGGCTTAATTTCATTACTATGCTAACAACTATAGTATGAAGTACATTCTCAGGTTATTTTCTATAATTCATTTCATGTACATGTATTTGGACTAATGAACCATATCTTTTAAAATTCAGTCCATGGAAGATTTTCTGAATCTTCTAAAAAAATGGGAACTAGAAACAGAACCCATGCGGAATGGAATGATGTGTCCTTGTCTTCGATGTTTGCCTGCAGAAACTTTACTTGGGCTGAAAGTTACCCTTCAAGCGACGCTTGAACTCTTCAGTTATCTCTCTGATTCACACGGATACGAATATCTCATGACTACTCGACTTAATCAAGATGCGATTGAGGTATTTCTCAATAGTTACTCGGCATTACTGATTACGCTAGTTGCTATTTTCACTATCATTGCTAACTTTCCGATTTTTTACAGAGGTTCTTTGCACTGATACGTTCATCTTGTGGCTCCAATGATCATCCTAATGCCGTCCAATTTGCACAAATGTTTCGCCTCTTATGTGCATACTCTTTAACAAAACCAGCCAAAAACAGTAACATCTCTGGAGGGGATCTTCTACAGACGTTAATGAGCTTCATGAACATTGCAGATACATCAATGACCCCATCAGGAAAACATGGATGGCTCGAATCAGTGGACAGAGCCCTGGATGGCGTCGAATTCAGTGACAAAAGTCCCGCTGACGGACCATCAGTAGATACTCATTTGGATCATAATTATACATTGGCTAATAACAGCAATTGTGTCCAAAGTGGTCGGATATATAGCGCGGAAGATTTTTAGTCCATACGCCAGCTACCATTTAGCGTACATTTTTAGAAATATTGGTTTTGATGTTTTTTTATGTTTTTTGATGCGTAGATTCCGAATTTCATGGTCGTTTTGCCGAGAACCGATGCAAACAAAAGTTATTAACAATTGAATTGTTTAAAGGCTCATATTACCTAAAGTATTGGCGTTAGAGAAAAAAGTTTCAAACAAAAGTTTCTTATTTCACGAAAATGAATATTTTTACAAATTTTTTAAAATAAATTTACCTAGATACGCAAAAATATATCCCATCAAATTTGTTCCTCCAAAAATGTCCAAGAAAAAGACAATGGGTTTATTTCTCCAAAATAAGAATTTTGTCTTCTACGAGTTTGTTTATACCACTTTTAGTGTTCATCTCGCTGGTGTTTAAGGATTTGAATAATAAAACTATTATTCTATTCAATTCGCATGTAAATTGTGATTTCACCTCCTAAGAACGTCGAAACATACCTGTTTCTATTTTTTTTTATTGAAAATGAGAATAATTTTAGTCTTTTGTTAATATCACGGATTTTCCCTGGGTTCCAAGATATTAACAATAAACCAGTTAGGCTCCGTAGAGCCATCGTGACGGCGTAGATCGCGCGCGCGAGTACAATTAACTGCACATATCCTTTTCTAGAATAGAAATACAAAGAAATTAGAGAAAATTGAATCTTTTAAGGAGGAATGTATCTTTTAAGGAGGAACAAATTTGATGGGAAATACTTTTGCGTATCTAGGTAAATTTAGGTTGCGTTAATATCTCATTAACGGCTAGCGGCAGGGAAAAAAATTATTATTCTAATAATATCTAAAATTTAATAAGGAAGATTTTTACTTTAATAGTTTTTCTTCATCTTTATCGAGGAAACAGATAGACGCATGAGAGCGCGCCGGAACCTCGCGAAACTGCTCTCGCACGGCTCACCTGAGATTAACTTTTTACCTGTCACACTTACAAGGAAATGTTATAAGATAAAAAAATATTCATTTTCGTGAAATAAGAAACTTTTGTTTGAAATTTTTTTCTCTAACGCCAATACTTTAGGTAATATGAGCCTTTAAACAATTAAATTGTTAATAACTTTTGTTTGCATCGGTTCTCGGCAAAACGACCATGAAATTCGGAATCTACGCATCAAAAAACATAAACAAGCCGGCGGTCCTCGGGTCCCCCATTCGAGTGTCTCAAATATGTCACCGTTTTCGTTTATTTCCCCCAATTTCATTCGTGGTAAGCTTCCGAATGGTCCGATTGCAAACAAAATCAAAATGTTCCAGAATTGAAAAACCTTTTTCCAGACGAGCGGAAACAAAAACATGAATATCTCATATTACCCAAAGTAATTAACTCAATGTTGTTCAACTAGTTCATAGATCTCGTTAAGGCTCATATTTTGGAAATTAAATGGGATGAATATTTATCGAGAATGAAGTAATAAAAGAACCGTAAATATGAAAAAATTGAAATCTAGAAAATTAATGATGGGATTGAATCGCCATGCAATAGGGTTCTTCGCCATAACAAAAGGAACCTCTGTTTCGAATTTCAATTTTTTATCTCAATTTTTGCGAACGCTAGAGTGCGAACAAACCTAAAAAGTACAGCCAAAGTCAAAAATTGAAAAATAGGAATAGCTCATATTACCCAAACTAATAGACTCAATATTGTTCAAGTATATCATACATCTCGTCAAGGCACACATTTTGAAAAAGAAAACAAAATCGGTTGAATAATTATCGAGAAATAAAATAAAAACCGTGAGAACGATAAAATTGAAATCTAGAAAAATAATGACACGATCAAATGGCGATTTAACAGCGTTCTTCACCACAACAAAAGGAACCTCTGTTTCAAATTTCAAGTTATCTCAATTTTTGCAAACGCTAGAGTGCACAAAGCAAAGATAACTGTAAAAAACAGAAAAATTGAAATATGTCCGATTTCTTGTGAGCAACCTACTAGATGTTCTTTGACCATTCCCTGGATCTCGTTGAGATGCACATTTTGGAAAAAAAAAAATTAAAAAATATTCATTATTTTCTGAGATATGAACCATCGGAGGAAAAAACGAAAAAAGCGATTTCTAAGAAACTTACCGGCCGATTTCAATGAACTTGCGCTCACAGGTAGATGCATTCAATACCAATAACTGACAATTTTTTCAGATTTTATTCTCAAAATTTAGTCCTTTTTATGTTAAATTTTGTAAGTGAAGATTTTTGAAAAAAATTGATACATACAGACACTATGCTCAAACTTCGTATTTTTACGTTTCAAACCATTATATATCGTTTACAAGCATAATTAGCAAAAGGCAAGATTGGCCGATTGCAATGCTTCCATTCGGAAGCAAAAAAACATTAAGTCGACCAATATTTCTAAAAATGTACGCTAAATGGTAGCTAGCGTATGGACTATTTACGCTCCACGACATGTCTATCATGTATCGCGGAAGTCACATCTTCCCGCCCCGGTGAGAGAGATGAATTGACTCAATTTTTGTCAGAAGGATATTTGTTGTTCCCAAGCTCCAATTTATTCGCATTGACGAAGGACATGGAAACCATCGTTCAGAGTGTATTAGCACATGGTAAACTGCAAATAGATACCCTCCAAATAATATCCGATAAAGTCATCGAGAATATCGATCGATGCACATTGGTGGGGTGCAAAGACCATTATCAGGAAATAACTAAACGCGTAATGAACTTGTACATAGTACCTCGCGGTCACTTTTTGGCAGAATCTTTCAATAATAGAAATGAAAGCAGCAAAATCTCTGCCAAAAAGCATAGAAAACTGACAAAACTTGTATAGGCCTATGTTTTATGTGTCCGGTTTTATGTTGTATCTTTCTATGCTTTCTCTTACTATAATGATAGTAATGTATAAGTAATGTATATATGTATGTGTATAATGTATATATTTATATATAATAATGTATAGAGTTGACGGTCATAGTAATGTATAAGTACTGTAGATATCTATGTAAAATATGTAAATAAGAATGCCTATTATATATATATATATATGTATATGTATGTAAGTTTAAATTGTAATGTTGCAAGCATTCCATCGAATAGTATCTTCTTCGATGGGAGAATTCTGCCAATTAAACGAGAATTTTTAACTGACCGGTTTTTCGGGAATAGAATTGATGCAATATTTATGTTGTTATAAACAATTTCAATTGTTCATAACGTTCTACCGCGAAAACCGTCGGAGATAGGAGAAGAAGTACCATAACAAAAGTTGCTTCCTACGTCAATATACACATTTTATGTTGATTGTCTTTTTTTCATGATTTTCATAATTAAGGAGGTATGATCGGTGAGCAAACATTATTGTAATAAGTGAACGGATGGAGTCACAGTCGTCATGAAGGTTGCGATGGAAGTTTACATGTAGAATAGAGGGTCAACTATTTAGAATAAAATTGAAGCAGTATCAAGATTATTATTGACAAATTCAATTGTTCGTAACATGATACTGCATGAACAAGTACAGTTGCCGGAAAAGTTATAAAAGAGAATTTGTTCACCACTCAGAAATCCACATTTCATATTTGAGGACTTTTCTACATAACTTACATAAGTGAGGGGGTATAGTCGTTTGAACCATCATTCATATAATGAGGTGAACGAAAATGAAATCATCACCGTTATTACAGTTGCGGTCGAACTATTTCCATGAAGGGTAGGGGGTCAAATGCCTTGGATAAAATTGAAGCAGCAAATACTTTGTAATTAACAATTAAATTGTTCACAACACTCTATTGCAGAAACGGTAAGAGATACGGCGCAAAATATGCACATTTAATTTTTTAAGACTTTGGTCCATAATTGTGATAATCAAGGAGGTATGACGGGTGCTCAATTCTGAAACCTGCAAGCTATCCGTTGTGACGCTAACAGAGATCATACTGATTAATCCCCACAGGGTAATAATTTCACTTGTTCGTTGCGCCAAACTCATTCGAAATAATATATATATAACCCAAGTTGTTCCTCATACAGAAATACGCACTTCGTATAGTTTAGAAGATATCGCGCCCTAATTAGAGTATACTTGACGAGTGAACATGTCGACAATTGGTGGAAGCATGTCAAATTGGATTTTGAGCGGGGTAATTAAGTAGGTATACAAGTTAACAAATCAGGCGGACGAATTACAGTTGAAATTTTTTCTAAGGAAATGTTTTAAGTTAAAAAACAAACATCGAGTTTGCTCGATCATCACGAGGGTTGTATGCTGTTCTGAAATAACACATCGGGAAGTTTTGTTTCTGCGCCCCGTATGAGGCATACACATATTCACCCCATTAGTTAATTTTCACTTCAGATAATATTTTATGATGAAATCATTCTTTACTATAGTAGATTACATGAACATCATTCAATTATATAGTAATCTCTGTATGAGTTCTAGTCTCGTTTTTGCTAGTTTGTTCTTTGAGGAGAACGACAAACCACTGATCTCTATATGACGGGATAGCCGATCGGCTACCCAGCGTGTGAGGCAGATGAACAGACAAGCAGCGCCACTCTAGACCCAGAGTCCTGTCAATTGCGCATGCCCAGTGCATCTGTCGATTGGAGGGGGTACGCATGGTTACCGAGAGTAGTTGGTAATTTCTTCAGTAAATTTCCAAGGGATAGAATTCATCCGAAATATTGCAACATTCGGTTTTCAGCTCTTTTATGATATTTGCCTGTGTTGAATCCGTCGAGACGAAGTTGAAGTAAAATTGACATTATAAATCTTGTTAAATATTCTATAACTAACTATAAGAAGTTAAGCCGCAATCACCAATGTTGTTTTTTTTTATAAAAAGAAAGGATTAATTGCACAATAAGAACTTGTACCGGTGAGTCACGTAAACTGGGCGGTTATGATGTGGGTAATTTTCCCGGCGTCATTTACCGTCTACGTCGCCCCCCTTGGGGACGCGCATGCGCATAGCGCACTTCTGTGGGCTTGTGGTTGCGCTGTTTATTCCTCCAACCCTGCCTCGCTGTCGGCGTGGTAGGGGGATGGGAATAGTCTATGCAGTTATATAGACATCAGGGCAACAAACTCAGTGATGATATATCCTCAGCGTATTGGATCACTTATTGACCTAGTCCACCACTTTCCAGTAGGTTCATTCAAGACGGGCATGAATGAATAATCTTTTTTCGAATGAACCCCATTTAGGTAATTTGAGATGATTAAGGACTAGATTTTTATAATTTAGGACATAATATTTTAATTACCATTATTTTTTTATTTCAACACCGTATAGTTAGCAGATTATTTTTTTTTGTAAATATTCATTAGCTACAAACGATTTGCTGTTAACTACATGACAGAAAAGAAAAAAATCTTATTATTAAAATTATTCCTGCCAATTCCATGCTTTATTTTATTTTATTTTTTACAATTTTTTATAAACAAACAAAGAACTCTTGAGCACTAAACGTTACACTAGAATGACCTGCAATGGAACTACAACCAATCTAGTGAGATTCTGTATTTAATTATAACTTTTTCCCGGCTAACAGCATGCAGATGGCGGCGTGCGCCACGGGGGGGTGTCGTGTGATGCAACGGTATGAGTCATACCGTATGACTTCCTTTTTATTAATTATTAATTTTCGACTTAATTGAGCTTTTCCAAATTGAAACAATGAATTTATTGCATTAGCTAGAATATTGTACACACATATTAGTAGACAAAACCGATTTTTTTCCAATTTTTGCCACCGATACGATTTTATTGTTTTTTAACTATTACTAATTAACTATCATTTTCCAAATAATGCGAACGATTAACCAAACATAACCAGATGATTTCCTAAATATTCAATGCGTTTTTGTTTATTGAAATAGCAAAATTCGTTGCCAAATATATGGCCGTCGCCAATAGTACCAGCCGCAGCCGCATGTTGCGCCTGCGCAACATCCGCGCGGGACCGCGGCTATTAACAAATAATTATTAGGTAATAACAAATTAAATATTGAGCATGTAAGTATTTACTCCCAAATTCGGCAATGCTGTTTTGTAGGCTTCCCAAATTATTGTGCGTGAATCCTTGTTAATTTCGTTTACTTTTGAAACAAATCTGCTAACTACGGTGGAAAAATAAAAGAATCATAGTAATTGAAATATGTCCTAAATGATAAAAATGTGCTCCTTAATTATCCCAAAGTACATAAATGGGTTTCATTCGAAAAATCATTACTCATCGATCAAGTATATACAGTAACTTAAGTTATTGGTATGGGTCGGAAAATCGAAATTGGAAATTTCACTTGATCTCCACGTTTCATGACCCCTAGAAACGTTTCCAACCATTTCGAGCGAGATGTTTGTGTGTGTGTATGTGAGCAAAATTTTGTCGAACGATTCTCCTAGACAAATTATGCCATTTGGATTTTTTTATACTCATTGAATAGGTTTCCGCCTAACTTAGCCCTGATTAGATTTTGAGCACAATCGACCCAACGATTTTATAGTTATTAGCAAATGAATTGTTTATATCCTGCGTCGTGAGAACGATTGAAGATACGAAAAAATCATTCAATCAAATTTGTTCCACACACAAAAATACATATTTAATGCTATATAACTTGTTTGGCTGCCACCGATCGTTCATTGTTACTAACAAATTCAATTATTTAGATTGCTATATCGCAAGAACGGTTAGAGATACGCAACAATGTGTTAAATGGAAGTCGTTCCATACGTAAAATTACATATTCGATGTATTAGACTTTTTTGCTAACACCCATAGTTAATTGTTATTAACAAAATCAATTTTTTATAGTGCTCGATCGTGAGAATAATACGAGATACGCAACAATGTGTTAAATGAAAGTCGTTCCATACGTAAAAATACATATTCGATGTTTTATGACTTTTTTGGCTGACCCCCATAGTTAATTGTTATTAAGAAAATCGATTGTTTGTATCGCTCGATCGTAAGAGTAATTCGAGATACGGAATAAAGTGTCCAATGAAAGTCGTTCCACACATGAAAATACACATTGGATGCTTTATGCCTTTTTTGCCAACACCCATAGATAATTGTTATTAACAAAATGGATTGTCTATATCGCTCGATCCTGAAAGCGATTAGAGATACGAAACAAAGTGTCCAATGAAAGTCGTTCCACACATAAAAATGCACATTTGATGTTGTATGCCTTTTTTTGCCAACACCCATTGTTAATTGTTATTGACAAATTGAATGGTTTATGTCGCTCTATCACGACAATAATTAGAGATACGAAAAGAGGTGTTCAATGAAAGTGGTTCCACACGTAGAAGTACACGTTTGATTTTTTTATGACTTTTTATGCTAACACTCATAGTTTTTCACAAATTGAATTGTTTATCTAACTCTATCGCAAGAAATGATATATTTTTTAAAAATCTCTTTATATTTTAAGAATCATAAAATGTCACATATTTGGTAATTTTGAAAAGTTTAACATGTTCACAATTTGAGACACAAACCGAGATTTTGTATATAACATACGGGGGAACGATCGGGAAGTTATTGGCTCGACCCGTATAGGGTCAAATCCAAATCCCGTTTATTTCTTTTAGATTTCCATAGTTTTGTTAACAACCTCAAATACAAGATCCTCCCATACTCTTCTTCTATTATCTCAGCTCACTAAAAACCTCTACAAACAAATATTATATGAGCTATCGTTGTGAGGGTATGGGGGGTTTACTCGTGGAGAGTTGTCCGGCCGCATCTTAAAACATGCACCCACGGCTTGCGGCTGCGTATAATTGATAGTAAAAAAGATCGGAATATATTTCCCAATGCGAATGCATGCTATACCCTGAAGAGCGTGGATGTCACATTCGTAATCAAAGAGGATTCACTGAAGTACAGGCTCAGTCCTCGAGGTTTGGCCGTCCTGAAGACAGGTGTATGCTGACCCCACTCAAGGTACGGCGCCAGGGTCTATTTTGAGAGCTAAGTGAGTTGCGGATGCCGGTAACTTATAAACCGGTTTATTTATAAATCATTCTTATAACAGGGACGTGAATAGCCTAGATTGAGGCTAGACATGAAAATGTTTGACCAAACTTTAATCGAAATTGAGGTATTTATTTGTTTTTTTTCTCAACAGCTTAGTCGTTTTTTTTATAGGTCACAATGAGATGCACAAAATAAGTCTCCCTATCAATGGCGTTACACCCTTCGGATTCATACATCCTATTCAAGAAAGCGCATACACATAAATGAACATCCTTAGAGTCGAAACATCTCGAAAAGAGACACAATTTATTTTCAATCGTCATTCATTTTATACTGGATCAGATTAGTCAGATAGCATCGTGAAGTTGGTTGGTAATCGCGTTTGCCTCGATAAACATCGATATTAGAGATATGGATTTGCGCTTAGTGTTCAAAAGTTATTGAAAGTCATACACAGAATATTTTTTGACGTTCTGCTAATTTATTAACTTTCGAGTGGTTTACATATTCCATTCAGTGTTGAAAATTTTAAATGTACGCGATAATTATATAACAAGCCGGCGGTCCTCGGGTCCCCCATCCGACTGTGTCAAATATGTCGCCGTTTTTTGTTTATTTCCACCAATTTCATTGGTGGTAAGCTTCCGAATGGTCCGATTGCACACAAAATCAAAATGTTGTATTGAACCAACCCAGTATTGAAAGACTTTTTTCCAGACGAGCGGAAACGAAAACATGAAGATCTCATATTACCCAAAGTAATTGACTCAATGTTGTTCAACCAGTTCATAGATCTCGTTAAGGCTCATATTTAGGACATAAAATGGGATGAATACTTATCGAGAATGAAGTGATAAAAGAACCGTAAATATGAAAAAATTGAAATCTAGAAAATTAATGAGGTGATTGAATCGCCATTCAATAGGGTTCTTCGCGATAACAAAAGGAACCTCTGTTGCGAATTTCAAGTTTTTATCTCAATTTTTGCGAACGCTAGAGTGCGAACAAACACAAAAAGTACAACCAAAGTCAAAAATTGAAAAATAGGAATATCTCATATTACCCAAACTAATAGACTCAATGTTTTTCAACTATATCATAGATCTCGTCAAGGCCCACATTTTGAAAGAAAAAAAAAAATCGGTTCAATAATTGTCGAGAAATAAAATAAAAACCGTGAAAATGAAAAAATTGAAATCTAGAAAACTAATGACACAATCAAATCGCGATTTGACAGGGTTCTTCACCACAACAAAAGGAGCCTCTGTTTCAAATTTCAAGTTATCTCAATTTTTGCAAACGCTAGAGTGCAAAAAGCAAAGATAACTGTAAAAAACAGAAAAATTGAAATATGTCCGATTTTTTGTGAGCAACCTACTAGATGTTCTTCGACCATTCCCTGGATCTCGTTGAGACACACATTTCGATAAAAAAGATATTAAACAATATTCATTAGTTTCAAAGATATGAACAATCGAAGAAAAAAAGGGAAAAATCGATTTTTAAAAAACTTACCGGCAGATTTCACTGAAATTGCGCCCAGAGCTAGACGTATTCAATACCAATACTTGACAAATTTTTCAGATTTTATCCTCAAAATTTAGTCCTTTTTATGTTCAATTTTGTAAGTGAAGATTTTCGAAAAAAATTGATACATACAGACACTATGCTCAAACTTCGTATTTTTACCTTTCAAACCCTTATATATCGTTTACAAGCATAATTAGCGAAAGTGAAAATTGACCGATTGCAATGCTTCCATTCGGAAGCAAAAAGGAAAGCAAATGTGACCATGTTGTGGGTCGCGCAAAGTATATAATGTAAGCAGAAGGCAAACAGGTTCGATCGGCCCCAGAATCGCCGCGGCGCAGTGCTCTCCTCCATTATTGGGATAGTTATAGAAACAAGGGGGGGTTGGCAATTTGGGATTTCGCGGGGTCAACATCCAGCCGTCTCCGCGGGCAGCGAAGGGCTGGGGTTTACGGGCCCTAGAGGAAGGGTGGCATACTGGCCGAGCGCCCCGATGGAAATCGCTTCTAGATTCACGTAACCTTGGTGTGTATTTTACGATCTTGCTCTCGCGAGCTATGGTGAAGTGGTCTCTTCCATTCTCAAACGGAACGGTAATACCAACCTGTTACCGTTCGAGACTTTTCGTCTCTGATCACTAGATTGGATCTCAGAGCCACCAAATCCTAGATGACACCAGGGAGTCTGACTGCCTTAGCCATCCTGTAGAGTGCAGTAGCAGAGCGGGAGCACGTCGAGTCGGGCTTGGTGGATAAATCGCTACTCGGCGAACTTGGTGTAACTTGCGTTCCCCATAAAGTGATTCGCGGACCTTACGCCAGATGACACCTCGTAAATTTTACCCTGATCAAGTTTCGTCAACAGGGTGGACAGCTAATACTCCTGCATTGATGTGCGCACCCTGGCTATCACGTGTGCTCTTGCCGAAGGGGGAATGATGGTGATCGTCTCCCTTCGAAGCCCTGCACATCAAGCAGAGTTTCCCTGTGCGCTCGTCGAACCGCTGCGGAAGTCCGAGTGTGGAGGAGACACGCCCAGTGGATGTTTTAACTCGTGACCAAGAGAATGCATCCGAGGACTCTCCTTCCTGAGAAACGGAGAGATAGGTCGCGATGTAGCGACCACCCGGCACCCTACGTATCTTGCTCTGGACCGCTTCTCTCAGTGTTAACTCACCCAGCCCCCTCACTGGTTCATTCGTGCAGGTTGCCATCCTGAACGCATGTGCCACGGTGAGTGTATCTCTCAGGTCAGCCAGTGGTACTAAGCCTCCTCCTCCTCACCTGTAAGGAGGGATGAAGACCCATTCCGGGCTTGCACACTGGGGAAGGTTCATCCACCGCTTCTCCATCCCTTCAATTACCTTATCTGATTCGACCAAAGGCCTCTGCTGCACTTGTGCTGCTTTTAACAGACAGTCCAGCCTTGGTAGGATGAAGGTGGCCAGTGCATCGAATTTTTGCCAGGGAGCGAGGAGGGATTCGTCCACTGCCCCGGCATCGGGACCAATTGCTCCATGGTCGTACCGGGGTTTGTCGAACTTGGAAACCCGTGGGCATGCCAAGATATTTATAGGACTTCAGAGAGGCGTCATCCATGCTGAAGTGCGTTGAAAGGGCTCTGCTAGCCATCCCCGTAAGGTGAAGGGTAGCGCATTTTCCAGGGTTGAACCGCAGTCCAATCTTGGCTACCTCGCTCATCGCAATCTCCAACATGCGATCCATCTCCTCCTTGCTGGATCATCACCCTTGTGGATGAGCACCGTGCTTGAGGCCTTCCACCGTCTTGGGAGTGCCGCAAGTCTTAAGCAGGCATTACAGACGGCAGTGATGACCAACCCCCCTTGGTCTGCCCTTTTGAGTTCGCTGTAGATTAATCCGTCTGAGCCCGGAGAGCTGTTATGGGCTATCCTTAACCTCCGGTTCACCTCTGCCGCCTCAAAGGGTTCCTCCAGGTTTGCATTGCCCTCCTCCGGCGCCACAATGCCTGTGTCTCCCCCAATAGCCCTCTGAAGAGAGTACAGGCTGCGGAAATACTGGTCGACGTCCGGTTTGGGCACTTGAGAGTGTCCGGAGGATTTAGCCAGTATTTTCTGTATCGCTCTCTTGCGGTTCGTCCTGTAGAGTACCTGGATGGATTTGGCCTCCTCTACTTGCCGCATCCCCTTATGAAAAGCGGGGCCTTCGCTTCTGCCGGTGAGCGTGGCAGCGTTAATTGCGCCACGCGCACCAGGGTTAGCGTTCCGGCCCCTATCCACTCTCCCTCCTCCTCCAGCCTCGTGTCTGGGGGCCTCTGGGCGGATGGTTTGCCCGACGAAGCTCTAAGGAACCCCCTATGCTGTCCGCCAGACGTTCAAGGTCCCCCACGGTGGAAGACCTCTCCGCAGCTGTTATCAGGCGCTGGCGCTCCGGCGCTACGGATGTGCGGGTTACTGCACGTGCCAGCTCGCTGTCTTTCGGGACCCTCTGCCCCACGGGTTGGCGATCTCCATTGGGCGCGCCACGGGGGGGAGTGGGGTGGTGCTCACTCTGGGCTCCGGCAGACCTTGATGTCCTGCGGATGTCCTGGGTCATATGGGGAGCATTCAGCGTTTTAGAATTACTTGCGTTTTCTGCCTCAAATTGAATACGTCCAGCCGCCGTCTCCGGAGTGAGGAGTAGGTCCGCATTAGTTGGTGGGTTGTGGACCTCCACCGCGACTCTGATCTCCCGGATGGCCTGGAGAACAGGTCGTGTAACGGCCATATCTGTCACAGCGGTTGCTGTGACTATGGGACCCGGCCTGCACTCGCTGCAGTTCGTGATAGGCCCCCCGCATGTGACGGCGCTGATCGTGGTTGTCGTCAGACTGGCCATCGTCAACATGGCGGGCATCCGTGAGGATCCTCTGGGTTATGTTGGGACCCTCTCTATTATGTCCAGCCCCTCGGTACTTCCTGGTCGTGGTGGTGGCGGTCCTGGTGGCCTGCGCCTTTTGGACCGCTCAGGGGGCTTATCCTTTCCGTGGCATTTCTTTTGGAGACAACGACCCTGCTCGCCTCGGGCAATAATCTAGACAGAGGTGTCAGTCTGACTACCGGCCCCGAGGCGGTGGTGCTAATTACGGTGGCGTTGCGTGAGCCACCCGATAGTGAGATCCTTTGTGCTCGCTGCTGCCTCGGCGATGGTGTCACTCTAGCGGTGTTCTGCCTGAGGAGCACATGCCTTGCAGGGCGCATAGGCCCCGGCAAAGGTGGTGATGCCGATGCCCTGGTGGGCACTCCTCTCCTGGGTGGTCTGGCTGGGGTGGCATACCCGCTGATGCCAAAAGGTGACCCTTGGCGCTGTGGTGGCCGTGAAATTGGCGCCCTCGTCGGTGCTCCTTTCCGGCCGACTCGTGGGCTACCGGCAGTAACGCGACCTTTGGATAATGTTGGAGGCTGCGACCTACCCGCCGTCTGACTGGCTCTACTGCCAGTTGGTGTACGCTGGTTTTCAGAACTCCGTCTGTCGGGTCTAGGGGGTGGTGCGGGGCATGCAGCCTGTTGAAACTGCAAAACAATGTTCGCCAGAGCCCTGTCAAATTTTTAATCTACTTAAATCGATCCAAGCATACACGCAAGAGCGGAAATGAGCTCTTTTATGCGTCCGGGGTAGCCCGACGACAGCGCCATTGGCCGGGAGTGAAACGAAAACAATATATTTTCCAAAGTTGTGGATACTGTTAATCATTGACTGCGAAAAACTGAGAGCTTCCAGTTTTCCAATTTGGCGGAAGCATCTTTTGCCTTTCCTGTAATTATCACACATGTGACATTTTCAACACTAATAAATTAACAGAAGGTCAGAAAATATTCTGTGTGCATGATTTTCAATAACTAAAGGTATGCAAACTTGAACAATTGTAATAGTTTTGAAAAGTAAACCTGAAGCCATTTCTCTATCGATAAACATGGAATGCTGCTAAAAAAGAATTCGAACGACGCAAACGTGAACAGCCCGTTGATGGTCAACCTGGGATATTTCGAGAAAGTACGATTGGCAGGCTCTACACTATACATCCCAATCAATTATGAAATTGAGTAGCAAAATGTGTGTCTGTTTATACTCACAGAGAGAGAGAGAGGGAGAGAATAATCTCAATCAAATAACAGTGCAGTATGAACTAGTGGAATAAAAGTGTGTGTGTCCCCGTTGGGAACACGAACAAAACATCCCAATTTGTAATTTCTGTTTGTCATTCCTAGATTTTCCGATGCGTTTGAAGACTGGTTTCACTGTGACTTCACGGTGACTTCACTGTTTGAAGACTGGTTTCAGAAGGAGTACCAGATAAATCAGTGTGACTCGTATTGTAGGTTCACAACGAAAAATTGCAGATCAGAGAATTTCAAACTATCCCATTGATCAAGCAGATAATTATGACGTCATGAACCGAATCGAAATTTTTTGCCGTTTTTTACCATTTTTACGGGTTTTATTGTAAGATTTTTTAAACTTAGAACGGATTATGTTCTACATATACTTTAGGTTCATATTCAGCGGATCGGAACATATGACTAGTGGCATAAAAGTGTGTGTGCCCGTTGGGGACACCAACAAAACTTCCGAATTTGTCATTTCCGTCTGCCGTTTCTATATTTTCCGACACATCAATTAATGGTTTGAAGACTGGTTTTAGCAAGAGCACGAGTGTGGGTAAATCACTGTGACCCGTGAGGTTCGCAACAAAAATCTGTGGATCTGCGAATTTTAAACTATCCCATTTATCAAGCAGATCATTATGAAAATTAGACTAGGTGCATAGTCAGCGTGAGAACGAGACTAATGCGCGTTACTGGAGCCCAAGGGAGACCCCGATAGGTGTGCGACGGCTCGAGAGTTGAAGCCTTTATTCCTCCTTAATTACGACAATTATGGAAAACAGTTATTAGAAATAAAATACGCATCGACACTGACAGAGCAAGTTCTGCTGAATATTTTCCGCCGCATCTTGTACTGTTTTGCAATAGAGTGTTGTGAACAATTCAATTGTTAATTACTTTAAAAAAATGCTCGGTCAATCTAAACCAAAAACTAATCCAGTCTAAGTTCCAGGAAGCTGCTCCCATTATGACCTTGATGGGTCAGATCGTTCGACCCGTTCGTGAGAAATCGTTAACCAATCCACACATGCATACATATATAGACACACACGCATGCATTTGTTCAGAATACGACGGGAAGAATTTTGGTATACTTTAAACACCAGTTACGGATCGAAAATAAAAAAATCGATTTCGGGGCAATTACAATAAGTTCCCGAGAAATCGAGAAGTTGAAAATTAAAATGAATTTGAAGTAGACCGCCACGTGATACGGCCCAATGCGTTACGGTCGATGCTTCACTACTTTCGGCCATCCCACAAGGGTTCAGTTTTTTTATTGTTTTGATAACCATTGAATTCCATTTTTATAATGTAGAAACGGCGAGAATTATGAATGTAAAATCTATGAAATGCCTTTTTTCATAGTCAATCTCAACCAAAAATATTGCCGAGACAGTGTACAGTTCGCCATGAATTAAGATTCCCCATTGTTTTCTTCGAATGTTTTTTTTATTCATATTTCCTATGTTTGGGAGGAAATATTCATCTGTGAACGTTTCAATTACATTGTTCAGAGCTTAATTCAATTAGCCTAATATTGTCCAAGAATTCGACCAAAACGGAACTAGCGAATACTAGAACTGTTTCTTGCAATGATCTAGCATAGTCTGCCCGATACTTTCATAAAGATCTATTTCATAAATGGAAAGAATACTTACATTCATTATCACTGGTTAATTCATATGAGAGTGATTGAAATTAATAAAATGAGAATATATGAACTGGCTGTTAAGGTGGATACTTTGATCAAGGCCTGCCATAGATATTACTAGCAGGTTCTGGTATAGATACCTTTATCCAGTTCCGCCGCAAGAACTTGTATCAAGGCCTGATATGACTATCTTTATTAGGCCTTGATTTATCTCTCTTCTCAAGGCATCGATTCTTGATCAAGATATGCAAGTTTGGCCCTGAGTTGGTTGAGGCATAACTCTTTTGATCAGGACCAGATAAAGTAGCCAGATCTGGACGAGAGGTTTGGGCACCGGCCAACGTTATTCGGTCCCGACATGACCCGTATCGCAATTTCCAGTCGGGCATGTAGGGTTTGTTTAAGGGCGGGCAGTTAGCATTCGCTGTTACCTAGGAGATTGCAATTAGTGTGGCGTGCACTAATTGTAGGTGCGTAATGAAGCGAATCACTACATCGTTATTCAGTGACCACTAGCCCGTGTAAGGCCCGCTAGTCTGGCATACGTAGCATACATCTCGGAATTATAAAAATGTGATGTGCAACGACGGGGATTCAAACCCTAGTCATTCGGCGTGCGGAACCAGACGCAGTCCTATTTCACCAATGACTTGACTTGACTTGAAAATTGTTTATTAACATTTGTTATACATACATACTATATACAGTATTAATATCTTAAATCCTACGCTGTAGATCACCAGCCATGGGCTTTATATCTAATTTGATCAAAGTTTAACCTAATTTTTCATTATTACAGATATTTGTGATCATTTACAGGATGACTCGATATGAGGAAAAATGACTTCTAAAAAACCTTATAATTAATGGGTGCATGTGGGGAGGGGGAGAGCGGGATATACGGAGAGATGGGATAAAGGATGGTCAGCGAGGCCAATTTTATTTCGTGTCAATACTGATGTTTTGGAGGTGAGGATTAAGATAGGGTTGCAGCTTGAATTTAAATGTCTCGTTGATTTTATCAATAAACTCACCTATGGTTGCCATGCGCAACGTGTTGTGCGTTTTCAAGATCGAGGTTGTTCTTCTAAAGTTGCCTATTATTCGCAAAAAAGTTTTGAGTAACTTGAAGATGATTCAAGTGCATCTTCGATGCATTGTGCCAGGCAGGACAACCATATGTGATAATAGGTCTGATTAACCGTTTGTATAAAGTTTTAGGGATTGACTAAGCGCTGGTGATTTTAGCAAATTATACAATCTTACGAGAATAAGTTTTGTTTTCATCTTAATTACATCTCTATGGTTTTTCCACAGGAGTTTGGAATCAATGCGGAACCCTAAGTATTTAACAGAGTTCGTTGGGATGATTTTATCGCTACGAACAGTCAAGGTGCGATTGGGCTTGGAGCTAGTAAACATGATTGCTTCTGTTTTGGTAGTATTCACTTCAATTTTCCATTTCATAAGCTCACTGATTGTAAGAGCAGCTGCGTTTCCAGTTCTTCTAACAGCTTTATTTACCGATTTACTACCGAGTACAGAGCGATGTTATCAGCATAGCCGGCGATAGATATTCTTCTAGGCATTCTGCTAAAAACAGAAGGAATGTACAGGTTAAATAGTACAGGGGAGAGGATAGATCCTTGTGGGACCCCCACAATTCTTTCAATCTTATCCGAAAGCGAAGATTCGACTCGAACTTTAATATATCTATTTGTGAGATATGATAGGAGGATTTTACATGAATATTTAAGTACATTTAGATCAATGAATTTATAAATTAGGCCTTCGGGGCACACAGAGTCAAAAGCCTTCTCGCTGTCCGCGAGAAGAAGAACGGTATCTTCTTTCCGGGCTTTCGCGGATTTTATATCAATGGTAATTCTGACCAGCTGGTGGCAGTTCGAGTGTTCTGATCGGAATCGAAATTGATTTCTAGGCATTAGTTGTAACTCTTCTATGGGTTTTTCGAGACGAGCTAAAATTAGTCGCTCAATAAATTCAGCCAATACCAGTAGGAGGCTAATAGGCCTGTAGCTCACCGGATGCGAAGGGCTTACCAGGCTTGAGAATCGGTATGACCACCGCCCCTTTCCAGAGTTCCGGGAAATATTGTTTGAGGAGGCATGAATTATATATCTTTCTTAGTAGGCTGATTGCTGTAATCAAGAGGTTTTTTAGCGCTATATTGGGAATATTATCCACACCCGGGGCTGATTTATTTTTTAGTTTTTTGGTGGCGGAAATGATTTCACGGCGATTTGTGAGGAATTTAGTGGGAGTTTCAATTAACGCTTTGAGAATAGTTTTTTTCCGATGACCTGTGACTTGTTGTTGGGATGATTTATTTCCTCGAGAGGCCGATAATTCATGGATATTCGCATAGTGTGTACAAAGTGTATTTGTCTTGTATAGTCTTCTGTGTGGATCTTATTGCTAGACTTAAGTGTGGGAATTTCGCTTTTGCCGGTGTTGTTAAAATATTTTGCTGCAGCACAATATTGAGCGATCCTTTAGGTTAATATTTCTGAGTTTGTTGTCCTAAGTTGTTTGTTTCCATTCTGTTATTTTAAGGCTGATTTCTTTGATTAGCTGACTGAGTTCAGATTTAAAGTACTGATTTCGGGTTTTTTGCCATCTTGACCTAATATAGTTTGTGAGTTTTATTAAGGAAGCTATTTCAGGTGGGAGAGGAGTATGGGTGGATTTGGATGAGCGGATGGGAGTGGAGGAATCCAGGGCTGTTTGAATAATTTTAGTGAAATTTGTTATGTGCTTATAACGATTGCTTCGGTGTTATTACATGTCCGGTTTGGTGTAGAAATCTCATTTAAGACGCCCTTGAACTTTTTCCAGTCGGTTTTCGCGTAGTTTAATATTTTGGAAGGTTCTGGTGCGGCTGGTTTGCCAAATAGGGGAAAGAACAGTCGTAGGTGATCGGATGGGGATTTGGAAAAAGTGGTGAATGTTATTTGTTAGCAGTAGGTCAATAGTACTAAGGGTTTTAGAGTTATGGGCATAGCGAGTTGGAACGTCTGGAAAGAGCAGATAGTTTTTCCGTGCCGGCAAAAAGTTTGTGTCCAAGCAGTGTCCTTTGCATTGAAGTCTCCAGCGATAATTGTCTGAGTATTATCAGAAAATATCTGCCTCAATACATTCGTATCTAATGAGACATCAGGTGGATTGTATAACGAGTAGATTCTCGTTGTTTTATTGTCTACTTGGACTTCTAGTTCCACGTAGTCGGTGAGCGACAGGAGATCGTGCGGAAGAGTTTTATACTTCACGGTCTTGTTGGTGCCACAGCAATACCACCACCTGCGTTGGCCGTTCTGTCTTCCCGGATCAGCGACAAGTCTGGTATACTAATTTTCTTAGATTTGCTGTTGAGCTTAGTTTCTGAAATTAGAAAATCTTTTATATTATTACTATAGACAATGTGTAACAGTTCGTCCAGATTAGGGTTGAGATATTTATTAGGTCTGTGAAGGAATCGTAGGTGTTCCTCAGGAGAATGTGAAAAGATAAACGTAGGATGCGATGATTGTGATCCTATCAATGGGGGTGTCAGCTTTCTGGCGTTTAGAGATCACGTCCTTAATCTCTGAGAGGATTTCGGGAATTCTGAGGGATTTTAACTCGTCAAGGACTTGTTTCACCGTACTTATATAGTTTTTAGTGCTACTTAATACGATTCTGGAACATGTGCCTAAATTGGGATGATTCTCGGTTCAGCAGTGGGTGCGCCAACATTCGTTTTTAGAGTTTCCGCCGTTGAACAACAAGAAGCGTAGAAAGGCCTGGACATCTTCGCGGCAATAGATATTGGCGTATGCTCGAGGACTGCAGGAGACTGGACGAAGTGGATGCTCCTTTCCAGGTTTTGGAGCGTAGCAGGGTGTGGGGTAGCGGGTAGTTCCATCTCTGCTCTCCTTGGTGGTGGTGGTTGGACTCGTTTTTTTGAGTCTCCACAAATTTGATTCACGCGGCGCACTCTCGATAGCTCGCTGTGTGAGCTAAACCACAGTTTGCATACTTCACAGAGTTGCTGGTGCAGGCTTTGATGTCGTGATTGCCTGCACATTTCACTCATCTGGGGTTTAACTTGCAGTGCTGACTAGCGTGTCCAAATTTTTGGCACCGGAGGCACTCTGTTGGTTGTTGGGTGTTGATGTATTTGTTTATCTGGCACGTATGGTAGAAAATCGTTTTAGTAGCAGCGAAGCTGCTCAAGGTTACATCGGGCCCAACCGTAATTGCAAACACCGGCAGTGGCCTATTCTCCTTGCTATCTCGATCTTTGTTTGTTTTCACAAACTGCCGGACTGATAATACCTTTGTGCCGTGCTTGGATATTTCCGCTTCAATCTCGTGCTCAGTAAAACTGGTGGGAAGACCTTTTATGATAAATTTCTTCAAACTCTCACTTTTTAGACCGAAGGTGTAAAATTGTAATTTTGCCTCTTCAGAATACTTGCGATTTTATTGTAATCCTCCGTCGTTTGTAGATGGACGATCGTGGTGTTTCCATTGAATTTCATCCTGAAGTTTTTGTCCGAGGCGTTGACTTACAGGAAATTGATTAATTTTTTGGTCACCAATTTGTCATTTTCAATAACTATTGGAGGCACTGAGGTTTGTTTTTGAACCTCTTGAAACCCGTCAGGAGTGTTCGGAGGATTGTTGGGGCGAGCGGGTTCAAAGCTCGCCCTGATTAGCGGTTTCATAACGGTTTTTCTAGTTTTTTTTTGGGTCTTCTAAAGGAGGACTCCTTTTTGCTTTCCTTTTTGGAGCCAGAGGAAGTTTGAGAGATTTGAAGTGTGACACTTTGGTGCCAGAACTTTAGCAAAACTTTTAAATTCACTGTACGGTAAACGCTGTACGTTGAAATTTATATTTCGTAAAGAGCGGTAGACATGCATCCGCACGGTGCCGAATCAAAACAAATACTGTCACCAATGACTACCAGCTTAGTACGTGCATGACGCGTTGTGCTTTTTATGTCGGTATCGCTACAGAGGGGGCAGGCAGTAAAAATTTTTTTTGATGATCTTGAGAGAAAAACCTTGGTTTAAAAATATTATACTTCGCAACGCCTGTTATTCCTAGGTGATTAAAATCCGATTCAATGATTTTCGTACCCAAAGCACTATACAATCATTGCATAACATGGGACCTAGAACGTTTCCTGCAATTATCATCAATTTTTCAATTTTTGGATTCGCTCGATTGGTATATGTCAATCAAATGATGAAAATCATTGCCTCAAAATTATTTGCAGCATAGTCATTCTATGCTGGGGCAGAAACGCTCCTGATGAAACCCGACTTTAATCATCTTAGGACATCTTGAAGGAGGTCCTTCCTTCAAGAGAATGGTGTTCTGAACTGAGAACGTTTTGTAATTAGTGTAGCTAATAACAAAGTTGGCGATCCAATTTCGTCTCCGTAGGGAATTCGATCATCGGCTACACTATTCGTTCTACATTTCATAGTTGTGAGGTTCCATAGCTGTTTTTTCTGTTTTAACGCAGTTCGTAGTTCCATAAATATACCAACAGCCACCGATCTGCATTATACTGCCGCGGCATAGACTTTAGCCGCGGCTCAAAATTCCTAGCTTTCCAATGTATGTGCGATCATCTGGGGGTAGGTTGTATGCAAGAAGAAGGGGAATTGCAAGTCTGTGGAACACCATAAATGATTGAAACGGCACTTTATAAACGACAAGCGTCAGAGATATTCACTGGCTATTAAGTTGATATTTACTTAGTCTTTCTTTATAATATGCAGAACTGAAGGAAATTGCGAAAACATTGATGCCTTAGTGCGAAATGATATACCTGGCAATTGTGGGATCACTTAAATGTAATCAACCATAATCTAACAATTCATTTAACACTTACTCTTCTACTCAAACAGACAACAGGCCATAATGAGCATCCCAGTGTGCAGCAACAACAAACGCAGCCACAAAATAGCCATTTAACGTTAACAGGTAGTGTTTTTTTTAGTACACTATTAACTCGTATAACCGTTGCCTTAAATTCCTCAGGTGCAACTCTGGAAACCAAACCATTAGGAAAATCAGCGTCAAACCGGTTACTGAGCCCGAACCTGTCAAATGGAGGAAAAACAAGAGCACAGTAAATACCGGTGTGTAAAATGATAACGAATCTTATTACCTAATAATTCAGACCTACTCAAAGGAGACATTTACAAAAAAGAAGTTGGGCGGAGCGGTAATGAAACAACTATTGAGTTGCCTACTATATAGCAAGTAAAATAAAGAGATAACAAATTGTATATACCAGGGTATAATTCATACTCGGATATGTAGTCAGCTGGTCTGTTCGATGGTGGCATGCTCAAATCTACCCTCGAGATCAAAATTTTTTGCCAGAAATGTCATAATCAATGTGTCGATCTTCGGCACTAGCATTATCGCAAGTATTGCCAGTTAAAATGTCGCAACAGGTGTTGCCAGCATCATCGCAAGGACTGTCGTAAATACTGTTGCAATGGTCGACGCTACCAATGTTGCAATATTTGCTACCAATATGATCCCAATTATTGTCGATGACAATGTTGCCATAACTGCGGGCTGCGGCACTGGTAATCGTTGGCAATATGAGAATTGTTGTCACGACGACCATTGCAATGATTATTGTTAACATTGTGGTGATTGAATTACGAAACATTTTTTTCAATTCCAGGTGCATACTAACATCACACATGCATCAAATAGCTGGGTGCACATTTGGATATCACTTAAACCCATAGATATATAACATATAAACTGCCGATTCCGTATTCTGACAGATCACATATAAACTGCGGGTCCGCTTAGAGAAGTATACGCATAATCCTATGGAAAAAACAGAAGCGAAGAAAAATCTCGAAATACAATCGAATGACCGTAAACTTGATGTCTCGATATCGCGTAAGACGAAATGTGTCGAAAACCGTGAGGTGAAATCGACGCGACATCAGTCAGTGCGGCGGAAAAAGAAAATGCGCGTGCGTAGCACGTGCCACCGATCTCCGATATAGAAAGATTGTTCCGATTCGTGGACTCATTCTCTCCCCGTCGTAGCCTCATCGGAGTGGGGGAGCGGCATATACAGAGTGAAGTGAAGATTCAATATGGGTACTATTCCGTTATGACAATGTGATTACAAAAAGTGCCCTTCTAAGTTTGTGTTGAACAAAACTTCATGGTGTAATGTGACGTGAAACAATTCCGTCACTTAGGATTAGGCTGAGAGGAGAGGAGAGGTAGGACGACCACCCAGAGGACGAGGATTTAGGCTAGGGAATATGCGGGAGCCAGCCCAGCACAACCATAAGCCGACTCCAGACTAGATCTGGAGAAACCGGGGTGCGAGTGGCGACGCCGGAGTAGACCAGACCTGGACCTGAGGGACAGAGAGTTAGGGGATACGACGGAGTGGCAATCCGCACCTTCACACACAGGGATGCTGGAATACGGGATGCCTCGGGAGGCTTGGTAATTCGCCACCGAGGGTACCCGGGTTCAGTTAAGGATTCGACATCCTGACAGAAATCCCACCGCGATTTCCCCCGCCCTAGCCGAAAAGGCGTCACATCGAAAGTGTGGCGATGGGGGCGCCACCTCGTTTCCCAGGACGGAAGCGAAGAACGGGAGTGGAACGGAGAGTCGGGACTGGAGGAGTCGAGCGAGGAGTGTCGTAGGGAGAAGTCCAGCGAGAGAGTTGGGTGTGTGCCGCTACTCGAATAAGAGCAGGGAGTAGTGCTAACGCGAGTGGAACGAGGCCACGATGTGAGTTCGCAGAGTATGACCCAAGGGGGAGTAAAGTCTCCCACCACCCCCTTGTGTGTCACTCGGAACCCCATCGTGGGTGTCCTTGGACCTCCGTGTGAGCCCCAGAGAGTATTGTGACCTAACGTGGACGAGCCAGAAGACCGCCCCATCATCGCCCAAAGAGACCCTATTCCGTGAGTACACTCCCTCGAAGGAGGTATTTTACATTCTGTATTTATAACGCGTAGAAGTAGAGTTAACATTCCGCTAAGAGGACCACCGGAACCCCGCCCTCTCTACCAAAACCTACAGCCTGAGCGGTCGAGGCACATATAACCCCTGCATCCCCGAATCCATCCCCGAAGAGTAGGACCACATGGGATTAGAGATACTGATATCTCAGCCCACCCCAGTAACGGATCTGAGTCAGCAAAGTACCGGGATTAGAGCACTGTCAATGCGCCAGAGCGGACCTGGTCTAATCGTCCGTAAGATAACTTTAGTTAGGGTTACCCTCTCACCCAAAGGGCGCAAGCCTGTGCTGAGCCCAGTCAGGTGATACCTGGGAATCAAAGATTCACCTGGTGCCCAAAAGTAGTTAGAAATAGGGGATGGGGATCGCGGAGTAGGTTGGGAGCCACCCAGGTCCAACGAAGGGTGTGCTCCCTAAAAACAAATGTTATACTAATGATGAAAAGTTATGTGAAAAAAAAACAAATTCGTGCTTATTTTTTAAGCGAAATTTCTTTACGCCCCTTATGCGTTTCAACGACCAGAAACCCGACTGAACACCGTTAGAAAAGTACGTTATCGCTAGGTGAGGGAGGGGGGGGGGAGGGTCCCCACCGCTCTCACCGTATCCGCTGGCTGAGGTGAGAGAGCCGCTGACGAACATTCTCTCCTCTCTTTCTTCTCTCTTTTCCTCCTTCTCAGACCCAGAGATGCAAAATGAGGGTCAATTTTTAGATTGTGGCATATGACAGTCTCGTGGCGGTCGAAGACTTTGTACCGGTCAAAAAAATTTCAAATTCATTTCGGGTGGAATATTATAAGTAGATCCCGCAATCGACTTGGACATTATAACATCATCGATAATTCAAGATCCATACAGCAGAATAACACAATTTTGGGATAATTGCTATTATTCCGTGGAAATGATTCTATTCTTTCATTTACAATGCTCAAAGCAACATAATGGAAATGACTTTCGGAGGACTCTTTGGTTGCTACCCATTGGTCGCAGATACATAACATTATAGGAAATAGAAATAAACCGGCTTACAGTTTACGAACGAGTTACGTTTCAATAATATTCATCTTCCTTAACAAGATCCGCCATTACCTCCTCATCCTCGTAACTCAGGCTGTCGTCAGATAGTTCATTGATATGTTCGATCTCAATCGTGCCACTTTTCCTCATTTGTAAATCCGATTTTTTTATTCAAAAGTTATGGATTGACAGCAACACACGTCAGCTTTACAGCTGGTTGAGCACTGAAACTGTTCCCGTTTTGTCGTTAACTTACCCAAAGGTACTCAGGTGCCATTTAGTGGCTGTTAACTCATGATAAATTGCAAAAACTTGTCAATCCGATGAATAGTTTTTCATAAAATCAATGGTCAATTTACCGGGAAAACTATACCTTTTTTGCGTGTTATGATTAGGTAACGACTCACTGAATTTAATGGTCATTCAAACATTTTTCAGTTTATGTTCTACGATTAACTAAACCTTCGAAAATAGAAAAAATGGACCAAACATGGTCGATTGGCAATTAACTTTAATGAGTCCTTGATCGATAATTGAACAGAAGAATTCGATATTGTAACCTGTCAAAAATAATAAAATAAAGAAAAGGGGAAATTGGCTGAAAGCGTGCAGAACATCTTGAACCAAAAACTCTGTATGCCAAAAGAATCTAACCTTATCTTTTAAGTTGGTGTTATGTTGTTGGATTTTTCGGCAGAGCAACTGAAAAGAATAAGGAATATCAACGTAAATATGAGACCGTACTAACTTAATAAGTTTCAGTGTACCGTAGAACATATGAATTCGAATTGAAAATAACAAAAAAAATTTCACCTGCATAGATTAGGAAACATCGTCCGGCAACAATTTTCAGAGCAGTCACTGACGGTCACTGAGGTCCAGCATGTGACCATCAATGACGGTCGCAAGCCCGTTTTATAACGAGTCATATGACGTCGTGGCACTGCTACTCAGACAAGCACCAGCTGTGTGACGGGGCTTTGGTGTAGTGGGTAGAGTGTCTGCCTACTATTCTAAAGGTCCCGCTTCCGATTCCCGCTCACTGCAAATATTTTTTCTGAAAAATATTTTCTCACGGACTACGACCGATGGCAGGAACATTCCGTGTGTGCTATCGACGGTATCCATGAAGTGAGACCGTGAGCCGGGACCGAACACAACCCGTCGCGCGGGGGGGGGGGGGCGGGTTCCATCGTAGACGCCCGCCATCGCATCACAGGGGTTTCTGGAGGTTTACCCTGTGATTAGAAATACAATGAGCTGAAATGGCGAAGTCGGCCCCAGCCGCAATGGGTGCGTACTCTGATCCGTAGTATTGCCCATGAAGTAATGCCTAACAGCGGTTACGTGGGTGAATACGAATAGAGAAAGAGTAGAAAAAAAAGCATCAGCTGTGTTGTGTGTTGCATTCTCGCTATCTTAATTTATAAAGAGAGGGTGGGTGCGTTGCCCGTGGAGTGCTACAGCATTCTGCTCGCTGAGAGCGCCGAGGTTCAGATTACATTCGAAAACAGGTTTTAGGTTTTCAGTGATTTTGACTTTAATCAATGTCCAGTATCACGATTTGCAAGGCAACATTGCCTTAGACATCACATAGGTTAATAACACAAATTAAATGGACTCCTGAAGATGACCACAAAACTGTGACCGCAACGTTGGGTAAAAAAAAATGAGGCATTAACATCTTATTGACGCAGCAAGATAAGTTCCCTACCACAGGGTTAATGACCGAAAAGGCCAATCAATCTCCAAAATAGTAAATATCTAAAAACTAGTTTTTTGATCATACTCCATCAGGAAGACCATCTTTCAATATGACTTAAAAATGTTGTTTTTAAATTCCCTATTTTTGTGAATTTTTTAGAATTTCTACATTGAGGCGGGTGGGAATTGGCTTGAAAAAATTATTCTAAAAACGTTGATGAACAAGAAAATCCAAAAAAAGTGAGGATGCGTTCTCCATCATCTAGCATCAAGCAAAAAATACGTGACCTGAATTAGATAAGGTCAGGTTTCAAAGTGGTAAATTTGGTCTGGACTGGCCCACATGTACTTTCATACGAATAACGGGTCATTCAGAACGAAACAATAAATGCTTCTATACCTGGCAAATTGAATACGCAAGATATGACGAATATTAAGCCCAAGCTATTTTTGAAGCCTTTAGTTCATTAGCTTACATATTATTCAATTCTTCGTCAGACAGTCATTGAACTTTTATAATTGGTATATTTAACTTTAAAATAAAACTTGTTTACCTAATGAAGAAAGACCAGATCTTTCGAAACGTTATGAAAATTAAATAAAATTTTCGTGCAATAAACTGGAGCATAGACCGACATATGGCCCCAAATAACGATTTTATTATCTCAACATTAATAGCACTGGCACACAAACAAAAGTGGTTTGTACCTTTGACGTCATCTGCCTACCAGTATGTATTTTGATCTGCTGTAGCACGAATTTGAGGTCAATGTGGTCCGTACACCTTCGAAATATCGAGTAAATTGCGAACCGGCGTAAAAAATAGCGGAAATTGGGTGTTTCAGCAAAGAACAAAATTTTGTGGATCTAAACAAACCATGATTTCCATATATTTCTATCCGCTAAATACAAATCTGAAGTGTATTGCCATAAGCCATTCTTGGTTTGAGTAAATTGCAAAAAAGCCTTGAAAATTGTGAAAAATTGCAAAAAATTATGTTGATACAAAGAAACTTGTAACCCTGGATCGAGTAGGATTTCCGCGTAATTTGATCTGCTGATTCCTAATCTGAAATATATTTTTCCCGGGCCCAGTAACCCCTCAGAATTTCAAAAAATCGCAAGAAAACTGAAAACCAGGCTGGTTCGGCCTGCGCCTTATATGTTGTTTGCAGTCATATCATGTTAACACGATTTAAAAAGGGCAAAAAAAAGAAAGCTTGGAATTCACAATCCGCTTGATCTGGGCTTCACCAACTGCCGTCAGATTGCCGGTTATTCCGCTACTGCTGGAAAGGAAATACAATACGCCGATCTTTCATTAGCTGTTGGACCACAGAAAACAATAGTCGTTGATGAAACCATGGTTCCTGACGAGATTGAATTAGAAGAAGACGTGGAAATGGAAGAAGAAAAAGTGCAAAAGAATCGCTGAACGATGAAACTTCCGAGATTGGTAAGTGCTTGCCAGATAGGAAAACACAAAACCCTGAAATATTCAACCGAGTAGTGCTAAATGAACTAGAAGTATGAGAGTTCGGATCATCTAGATTCAAAGATTCAGCTGAATTGCTAGCATCAAGACGGAAAGATAAGAATTTCATAGAGAAGGCATATCGATTTTTATCGGAAGAGAGAAAAGAAGTTTCGGAAATTTCCTACAAAAAACCATGACAACTCAATATTAAAGGCTCGATTGATGAATTAACACTTCATATCTATCGAGATGATGAGTCGAGGCTCGTCGTTAATTCATCAACCAGAAGTCTCGAAACTGTTTTGCTTGATATTGAGGACACATATGCATGGATTCCAATAGCTCATTCGACTAAACTGAAACAGGCCTATGAACAGTTATCGATTGTAGTGGATAGAATGAAGTATCCTTCGATGGCAAATTTGCGAAAATTTGACAATTGCAACACTTCTTGTAGGTCAACCATCTAGATTCACGGAATATCTCTGTTACTTGTGTTTGTGGGATAGTAAAGACAGAACAAACACACTTTGTACAAAAGATTGATCAGACCTATAATCACCTATGGTTGTCCCGCCTGGCACAATGCAGCGAAAATCCACTTGAATCATCTTCAAGTGATTCAAAATAAATTTCTGCGAATAATAGGAAGTTTCAAAAGAAGAACAACTATTTTAGAAATTCACGATACGCTGGGCATGTCAACCATAGGCGATTTCATCGATAGTATAAACGAGACATTTAAATTCAAGCTTCAATCCCATCCTAATCCCCAGCTCCAAAACATCAACATTGACAAGAAATCGAATTGGTCTCGCTAACCACCTGTTTTGTCCCACCTGTCCGTACATCTCGCTCGCCCCCTCCCCTCATGCACCCATTAATTATAAGGTTTTTTAGAAGTCATTTTTCCTTATATCGAGTCATCCTGTAAAGAATTCACAAACATTTATGTTAATGAAAAATTAGCCTAAACTTCAAGCAAATCAGATATAAAGCCAATGGCTAGTGATTTAGAGTGTAGCAATTAAGATATTAATACTGTATATAGTATGTATATATGACAAATGTTAATAAACAATTTTCAAGTCAAGTCAAGCCGGTTTGGCGTCAGTAGTTTTGAGTCGGTACCGTGCGGACGCATGTCTACCGCTCTCTACGATATATAAACTCCAACGTACGGCGATTATAGTATAGTGAATTTTTAAAGTCTTGTTAAAGTTCTGGCACCAAAGTGTCGAACATAAAATCTCTCAAACTCCCTTTGGGTCCAAAAAGGAAAGCCAAGATGAGTCCTCCTTTGGAAGACCCAAAAAAAACGAAGAAAACCGTTATGAAACCGCTAATCAGCGTGAGCTCTGACCTCGCTCGCCTCATCAATCCTCCGAACACTCCTGACGGGCCTCAAGAGGCTCAAAAACGAACCGCAGTGCCTCCAATAGTCATTGAAAATGACAAACTGGAGACCAAAAAATTAATCAACTTCCTGCAAGTCAACGCCTCCGATAAAAACTTCAGGATGAAGTTTAATGGAAACACAACGATCCTCCATCTGCAAACGACGGAGGACTACAATAAAATTGCAAGTATCCTGAAAAGGCAAAATTACAATTTTTACACCTTCGGTCTGAAAAGTGAGCGTCCGAAGAAATTTATTTTAAGAAAGGTCTTCCCGCCAGTTTTAGTGAGCACGAAATTGAAGCCGAAATATCCAAACACGGCATAAAGGTATTATCAGTCCGGCTGTTTGTGAAAACAAACAAGGATGGAGACAGCAAGGAAAATAGGCCACTACCGGTGTTTGCAATAACGGTTGGGCCCGATGTAACCTTGAGCAACTTCGCTGCTATTAAAACCATTTTCTATCATACATATAAGATAGAGAAATTCATCAAAACCCAGCAACCAACACAGTGCTTCCGGTGCCAAAGATTTGGACACGCCAGTCAGCACTGCAACCTAAACCCCAGATGCGTGAAATGTGCAGGCAATCACGACATTAAAGCCTGCCCGTGCAACTCTGTCAAGTGTGCAAACTGTGGTCTAGCTCACACAGCGAGCTATGGTGAGTGCGCCGCACGAACCAAATTTGTGGAGGCACAAAATAAAAGAGCCCAACCACCACCACCACGGACAGCCGAGTTGGAATTGCCATCTACACCTCATTCGGCGACGATCCAGAATCTGGAAAGAAAAATCCAGTTCCTCCAGTCTCCTGCAGTCCCTGAGCCAAACCCTAGCTCTACTGCCAACACGTCCAGGCCCACCTACGCTTCGTTCTTCCCATCGGTGGAAACCTCGAGAAGGAACGTTGCGGCACCCGCTGCTGAACCCAGGACCATCCCAATGGAAACACTTGTTCCGGAATCTTATTTAAGTAGCACTAAAAACTATATAATTACAGCGAAGCAAGTCCTTGACGAGCTAAAAACCCTTAGAATTCCCGAAATCCTTTCAGAGCTTAAAGAGATGAGCGCTAAACTCCAAACAGCTCTTACACCAATTGATAGGATCACAATCATCGCATCCTATGTCCACCTGTTCTCACCCTCCTCAGACACACCTACGATTCCCCCGCAAACATAACCAACATATTAGCAATTAATATTTTTGCGCTCAAACCCAATCTGGACGAGTTATTACACATCGTCCATAATAATAACATTAAAATTTGTCTGATTTCAGAGACTAAACTGAACAGCAAAACGCAGAAAATTAACTTTCCAGACTTCTCGCTGATCAGGGAACACAGAGCGGGCAAAGCAGGTGGTGTTGTTGCGGTAGCGATCCACAAGAGCTTACGGCATAAAACTCTTCCGCACGATCTCCTATCGCTCACCGAATACGTGAGAGTAGAGGTCCAAGTGGAGAACAGAATAACGAGGATCTACTCGATGTATAATCCACCGGATGTCTCACTAGATATACATCTATTGAGGCACCTACTCTCCGATAGTACTCCAACAATTATTGTTGGAGACTTTAATGCGAAGGACACCGCTTGGACCTCTGCAAGGCCGAACGAATCAGGTATGATTCTCTCAAATTTTTTGACGGAACAAAAAATTAATCTGCTCTTTCCAGGCGTTCCTACACACTACCCTCATAATTCAAACACTCCTAGCACTATTGACCTCCTATTAACGAACAACATCTCTATCATTAATAATTTCACCACGTTTTCCGAATCCCCATCCGATCACCTACCACGGTTTTTCTCCGTATTTGGCAAACCAACCTCCCCAGAATCATCAAAAATTTTAGACTACGCAAAAACCGACTGGAATAAGTTCAAGGATATCTTAAATGATGGGATTTCTACACCAAACCCTACTTGTAACAACACTGAAGCAATAGATCAACACATAACACATTTCACTCAAGTCATTCAAACAGCCCTGGATTACTCCACTCCCATCCGCTCAACCAAATCCACCCACACTCCTATCCCACCCGAAATAGCCTCATTAATAAAACTAAAAAATTACATTAGGTCATGATTGCAGAAAACGCGAAATCGCTACCTTAAATCCGAACTCAATCAGCTGATAAATGAAATCAGACTTAAATTAACCGAATGGAATATCGCTCTGTACTCAGCTAGCAAATCGATAAATAAAGCTGTTAGAAGAGTCGAAAACGCAGCTGCTCTTACAATCAGTGAGCTCATGAAATGGAAAATTCAAGTAAATACTGCCAAGCTCCAAGGCCATTCACACCTTGACTATTCGTAGCGATAAAATCACTCCTGTAAACTCTGTTAAATACTTAGGTTTACATATTGATCCCAAACTCCTGTGGAAAAAAACACATAGATGAAGTTAAGCTGAAAACAAAAATTATTCTCGTAAGATTATATAATCTGCTAAAATCTCCTGCGCTTAGCCAATCCCTAAAACTCACTTTGTACAAAGGATTGATCAGACCTATAATCACCTATGGTTGTCCCGCCTGGCACAATGCAGCGAAAATCCACTTGAATCATCTTCAAGTGATTCAAAATAAATTCCTACGAATAATAGGAGATTTTAAAAGAAGAACCACTATTGTGGAGATACACGAAACGCTCGGCATGGCAACCATAGGTGAATTCATCGATAGAATCAATGAGACATTTAAATTTAAGCTACAATCCCATCCTAATCCCCAGCTCCAAAACATCAATATTGACATGAAATCTAATTGGTCCCGCTGACCACCTGTTTTGTCCCACCTTTCCATATCCCTTTTTCTCCCGCCCCCCATGCACCCATTACTTATAAGGTTTTTTAGAAGTCATTTTTCCTTATATCCAGTCATCATGTAAATAATCACAAATATCTGTAATAATGAAAAATTAGATTACACTTCTTTCAAATTAGATATAAAGCCAACGGCTGGAGATCTAGAGCGGAGCACTTAAGATATTAATATATATTAATAATAAACTATGAGACTTCGCGAAAAATTCATATAAAAGTTATTCCGCATACATAAATACGTACGATTTCACTTTTTCCGATAATTTGCATAATTATATAAGGAGGTATAGCCGTCTCAACAATTATGTATATAAGAAGTAAACGAATGAGCCCAGCGCTGTCACGACGCTCCTAATCGAAGCGTTTCTGTGCAAAATCGAGCGGATTGCGTATGGATGACATTCGTGCAGTATATGCAATGTTATTAACAATTGCAATTGTTTATACTGCTCGACTAGGTAAAATATTAATGTAATTGTTTCGTCGCCGACGAGACCTGACATTTTTTCCAAATAATTTTTGTCTAAATTATTTCTTTTATTGTATATTCAAATTGGTAGAGCAAAAGAGAGAGGGCTGAAGAGGCGGAGGGTTAGGCCCCTGAGTCATAAAAGTGGCCGGGAAAAATATTGAATTTTATAATTTTAACATGAAGAGACACCAAACAAGCAAGTGAAGTAAGGTCCAGACCCGTAATTCTCTTTTCCTTTCAATAAAACGCTTTGCACAACTTCATAAAAACTGCACATCTAGCCATTCAATTTAAAAACACTTCGTAGTTCACATTTGAGGCTCAAAACCCATTTGGTAATTGTTTCACCACCCTCCCTCCGGCAGTGCATCCGAGCTAGAACGGTATAGTATATTCCGGAGAATTTTAGAACCCAACAGTCTTTTATAACTTGATCCCTTAAGCCCACCATACACGAGCGAACTTTGGGCGAACCGTTCGCACGAACATGAGGAAATGGAGCCACCAACTAACGTAGTTTGCTCGTGTGTGGAGCCAGCGAACCTGTTTCGACGAACCAAGTTCGCCGTTCGCCGTTTTTCAAGACGGCTTGAAAACGGCGTTCGTCGAGTACAATGTTCGCTGCATAGTTGGCCCGTGTATGGAGGCTGCGAACATGATTCGGAGAGCATATATGATCTGCGCATGCGCAATTGGAAAACTGGATTGGATGAATCTACTAAATAAATTATTTTTCGTCATTTTATTCACCATAATGATGTTGGTATTTATGATGGAGATTGAGCTTGTATATGAATTAATAGAAAACTATGGTTTTTCCTGTCAAATAATCCTCTAACAATGTCGGTCAGACACTCACAATGCAAATACATGATTCATATCTCTATATGATCCACATAAAGAATCATTTTTTTTTGACTGAAGATATAATGAAGACTTAAGGCAATGAAATTTTCCTTGAAATCGTTTCAAATCTCGAAAAATTGTTTTTTCTAGTTGAAGTTTGTTTAATCGATTGTGGGTGCAGAAGAAAAAGTTAACTAACAGTACAAACGATAGATGGGAATCATCGGCATGAACACCTTTATTTCTTTTTTAACTTCCCGACCTAGGGAAGTTATTGTAATCACCCTGAAATTGAAAAGTGAAATCATCCTGAGCCGTTTTCCGAAAAGTGTTAGTATGTATGTGTGTGACCAAAAACTTTGTTTAACGTTTCCGAAGAAACCAACGTAGCGATTTCCGTTTTTTTTTCGATCGACGCGACTTACTATTCTCCAGGTCTGAAAGGAACGATTTATGCGAAAAATGATTCGTTCAATTGTTATGAACAAATTCAATTATTTATATCGCTCTAGAGCAAGAACTGTTTGCGATACGAAAAAAAGTGTTCCATGACAGTTGTTCCCCGCCACGAAATACACATTTGACGTTTTATGACTTTTTTTGATAACACCCGTAGTTGATTGTTAGTAACAAAAAAGATTGTTTATATCGCAGTGGCGTGAAAACGGTGAAGATACGAAACAAGGTGTTTAATGAAAGTTTTTCCACACACAAAAATACATATTTCATGTTGTATCACTTTTTTTTGCTAACACCGATAGTTAATTGGTCTTAACAAATTCTATTGTTTAGATCGCTCTATCGCCAGTACGGTTGGAGATACGAAACAAAGGGTGTAATGCAAGTCGTTCCACACGTAAAAATACACATTTGCTCTTTTATGACTGTTTTCTCTAACAGTTATAGTTAATTGGTATTAACAAAAAGGATTGGTTATATCACTGCATCATGAAAACGGTTAAAGATACGAAACAAATTAGTCAATGAAGTTGTTCCACACACAAAAGTACATATTTCATGTTGTATAACTTTTTTTGCTAACACCCATAGTTAATTGTTATTAACAAATTGTATTGTTTATCTAAGTGCTTCATATTAAGAATTATAATTTTGTTTAATATTTAGAAATTTGGAAAACCTTATAAAGTCCATAATTTGAGACATGGACGGAAATTGTGGATAACATATACGGCGGAACGATCGGGAAGTTATTGGTTCGACCCGTAAAGGGTCATACCCACATCCCATTTATTTGTAAAAGTAAATCGCACATGTGCAGTTGGCATAATGCACTCAAAGTACATGATGAGCGATTTGCTATAGCTTCATCTTGCGAAACAATGTAAACAGTCAGTTCTATTTCGCTAATTTCGGCTCCTCCTCATGCCTATCATTAATATCGAAGCCCAGCAGATGGGCCATAAATCAAAGATTATTGATGTATAATAGTGGTAATACTAACAAAATAACTCCCCATTTTTCGCCAGGGGGTTGTGTGAAATATTTCCAGTAAAAAACTACTTGTATTACCCACAACTTCATTACCGAAACGGAAATGAACATTTCAATCTTAATGCAACGCTCTCTCCCTGCTTTTTCCCAATCATCAATCTGAAGTTATCTTTATAATTTTGATTGATTTCCCGATCTAGGGAAGTTATTGTAATCAAGTTCCGTCAAGTTAGGCATCTAAGGTCATCGGATGACCGTGAAAATATTACCAGCCATATTACAATTGGTTGATTCCTCATTAATGATAATTAACGTAATGACCAAATTTGCACTCACCGCCACGACCTGTACCATGAGTGCCAATATCTTAGCTTATCTCCATCATTAATTGGTTGATTCCTCATTAATGATAATTAACTTTCATGACCCACTTTGCACTCACCCCCACGACCGGTACAATGAGTGCAAATATCTCCCAGAATTATCTGCTTCACAGTTCTACCCATTAAAAATTTTCGGCTCAATCATTAATTGGTTCATTCCTCATTAATGATAATTAACTTTAATGACCCACTTTGCACTCACACCCACGACCTGTAAAATGAGTGCATAAGTCGTGGTGGTGACGGCAAATTTGTTCATTAAAGTTAAGTATCGTTAATGAGAAATGGGTCAGCAGAATGATTGAGCAGAAAATTTTTTATGGGTGGGGAACTGTAAAGCAGATAATTCTGGGAGATCTTTGCACTCATTGTACAGGTCGTGGGGGTGAGTGCAAATTTGGTCATTAAGGTTCATGATCGTTAACGACCAATCAACCAATTAATGATTGAGCAGAAAATTTTTGATGGGTGGAACTGTAAAGCAGATAATTCTACTGCTACCATTCACTGTGGGATAAACGAATCCTTGTAATGGACGATAAATGAGTGACTAATGGCTATGAATTACTCAAATAGTTAAAAGGTTATTTCGGTTTTTTGTTTTTTTTTTTGTTTTAGACGTTGCGTTTTAGAGTGGTTGGTGTAAGCCGACCGTGTATATCTAAGTCCCTGGACCATTCCGGCGAAAAAAGGCTCAAGGCCGGGGCGTTGTCTTCTCTTTTCTTCTATTTCATTTTTGTTTTCTTGTTTTTTTTTTGTGGGTAGTTTATTATCTTCTCCCTCCATAATGTTCACTTACCCCGTATAAATAGTAAACTATTGTGATTATTAGCATAGGAGAGCGTTTAAAATGTTTAACATGTCCAAAAATTTAAAGGAGTTGATTGAATGAAGATTGAAAGATGATGTGAAGATTTATGTATGGGGGCGTGGGAAGGGAAAGAATGTACAAATCCGAAAGGGTATACGTCTGATGAATAAACTATAAACTACTAAAAGGTTATTTTTAACCTATTTTTAACAGAAAATAGACATACACGCAATATCGTGGATCCCAAATCGTCAGGGGAGTTATCCTTTGAGGAACGGTTCCCAGTAAACGGCTCAATCGATTTGTTTCTCCTTTCAGACAAAATTACCTTCGAGTGATGTCCAGGGGGGAAAGCAGTGTCAATGTTGAAAAAAATTCCTTCAATTGTTATTAACAATTTTCATTGTTCATAACCCTGTATCTCGAGAACGCTGACAGACACGAGAAAAAGGGTGAAACAAAAGTTGTTCCTCTCGTGAAACTACATATTCCATGTTGTATTCCTTTTTTTTCTAGGCATCAATAGTCGAATCGGCATAACTGATATGCAACTTGAGTTCATACGTGTATCGTCACACACACTCCATCGGGAAATTATAGATGTGACCCGTCGAGGGCCACACTCACGTCCCATTTATTTTAGTGCTCTTTGGGACATTATCATTTGTTACTTTTGTTAGTTGTGTTTTTTTTTCCTTTTTCCTTACTTCAAAACGTCATATACTAATCAAATATTTTAGTGGATAATGCAAATCGATGTGCACTAAATAAATGACTCAATAAATAAATAAAAGCAGTATTACAAGTAGACATGTCACAATCTACCATGTCACTCCAGATTTTGTGAAAATTCTCTCGAGACATAACGGCAAATTAGCCAATGGAGTTATAAACAGACCTGAGACGAAGAGCCAGTTTTTCAGGTAGCTAACCAGAGTTCATCAGGGTCACTACCAGGCGGCTGGTATTAATGGTAATGTAGGATTTAATAAACTAGATGTGGGTCTGACCTTCTACTGGGCGAACCAATAACTTCCTGATTGTTCCCCCGCATATGTTATATACGAAATTTCGGTTGATGTCTCAAATTATGAACTTTTTAAACTTTCCAAAATCACTAAGTATGTCAAATTTGATAATTCTTAAAATGTACAAAGATTTTTTAAAAATATCAGTTTTCTTGGGATACAATTAGATAAACAAGTCAATTTGTGAATAGCTATCCTATGGTAAAAAAGAGAAGTGAAGAAAAATCTAGAAATACAATCGAATGACCGTAAACTTGATATCTCGATAACGCGTAAGACGTAGTGTCTCGAAAACCGTAAGGTGAAATCGACGCCACCGATCTCGTATCATAAAAAGCCATCAAGCATCAAACGTATACTCTTACATGTTGAACGACTTTCATTGGACACTTTATTTCGTATCTCTAATCGTTCTCATGATCGAGCAATATAAACAATCAATCTTGTTAATGGCAATTGCCTATGTGTGTTAGCGAAAAGTCATAAAATATAAAATGTGTATTTTTGTGTGGAACGACTTTCATCAAATACTTGGTTTCGTATCTTTAACCGTGCCCACGATGCAGCGATAGAAACAATCCATTTTGTTACTAACAATTAACTATGGGTGTTAGGGAAAAGTCATAATATATCAAATGTGTATTTTTACGTATGGAACGACTTTCATTGAATACGTTATTTAGTATCTCCAACCGTTTTTGCTATAGAGCGATCTAAACAATTGAATTTGTTAATAACAATTAACTATGAGTGTTAGCCAAAAAAGGTATACAACATCAAATATGTATTTTTGTTTGTAACAACCTTCATTCACTAATCTGTTTTGTATCTTTAACCGTTCTCACGATGAAGCAATATAAACAATCCATTTTGTTAATAACAATTAACTGTGAGTGTTTGTAAACAAAGCGATAAAACATGAAATGTGTATTTTCACGTGTGGAATGACTTTCACTTGAGAACCTTGTTTCGTATCTCTAACCGTTCTTGCGATAGAGCGATCTAAACAATTGAATTTGTTAATAACAATTAACTATGAGTGTTAGCCAAAAAAGGTATACAACATCAAATATGTATTTTTGTTTGTAACAACGTTCATTCACTAATTTGTTTTGTATCTTTAACCGTTCTCACGATGAAGCAATATAAACAATCAATTTTGTTAATAACAATTAACTGTGAGTGTTTGTAAACAAAGCGATAAAACATGAAATGTGTATTTTCACGTGTGGAATGACTTTCACTTGAGAACCTTGTTTCGTATCTCTAACCGTTCTTGCGATAGAGCGATTTAAACAATTGAATTTGTTAATAACAATTAACTATGGGTGTTATTTTAGCAAAAATGTCATAAAACATCAAATATGTAGTTTTGTGTGGAACAACTTTGATGGAATAATTTGTTTCGTATTTTTAACCGTACTCACGATGCAGCGATATGAACAATTCTATTTGTTAATAACTAGAAAATCGCTGGGTCGATTATGTTGAAAAACTGATCAGGTCTAAATTGGGCGGAAACCTATAGAATAAGTATCAAAAACCCCAAAACGGGTAATTTGTCTAAGAAAAATTTTGTTTACCTACCCATGCACACACACAGCCAAACATCTTTTTCGTTATACTGTCCGTGAGATCCCGTTTTACGGACGCTTCGCGTCCATACAATGAGCTTCTACGCCCAGGATGAGGAAAAATTCAGTTCTTTACACGGCCGTAAAAACTTTTCTGCCGAATGTGTATTTGCAGACCAAGGCGAAGCCGAGGTATGTACACACACATTCGCCAGAAAAGTTTTTTACGACCCTGTGACGAAAATAGAAAATCTCAAAATGGTCGGAAACGACCCTTGTCATGAAACGTAGATATCAGCTGAAATTTACCATTTCGATTTTCGGATCCATTACAATAACTGCCCTCAAGATCGGCAATATAAAAAATACTAGATGGAGAACTCGACGAGCGTGCCCGCAAACTTAATCCTAATCAACCATGCTTAGCGAGCCCGAAAAGGAAGGCATAAAACTAACTGCTGCACAATACTACATAACCTCTGAAAAGGCGCTTGATACTTACGATCAGAGTGATAAACTTCATCGTTTTTATAGGGTGGACCTTTCAGTTTGAAAAATGCACATTACTACATCGCGTGTAACACAGTTGTGGAGGAAATAACAAATTAGTTTTCTGAAAATAATTACTTCAAATTATTAAAAATAATCATAATCGCGAATATAGATAGTTAACAAATAAAGGTATAGCAAAGCGTCTCTACAGACTCTAAAACTCGCATTTTTCGTACCTACTGCGATAAGAAATTGTTCGAAACCCGGGACAGCACAGGCAAAAATTTGATGTGCTCAAATACGAAAAATTTGGGTGGCACACGCAATTTTTGTAATTCAGTTTCTTTTCTGATGATTTCCCTCTTTGTTTTCAGCTACACTCATGAAGTATCATAAACTTACACTAACTTTTTACGGACTTTTTTTTCCGTGAAGCCTAGAAACCTTAAAATTAAACATATAATACGAGAGAAACAAGAGATATAAACATGGATGAAGAAAAAAGCACATACACTGTCATATTACCAGCACCTCGTATGATAATAGGATCTGCCACCACACTAACATAATGTTCTTCTGAATGTGGTTCACTGTCCTCGGTTTCCTCATAAATAGCATCAAAATCTGCCATTTCTGTGTGACGGCGCCGATGTTATATTGGGTTCCTCTAGTTTAGGTTTCTTCGAGGCGAAATCTACCTTAATGAAAGTTGATTACATATTTTAAATAATTGTGCAAAGACTTACGACACAAAATTTTACCAATTTATTCACATTTTTTTTTACTTGCATTCATACCTACATATTCTAGTTAAATGTACGGATTGACACTGTAAGATGATAATGTAGATGTTTATGGCGCGCCTTCGTCCCTTCCTTCATTGTGCTGCGGTTTGCAGCTAACCAATGACACTACCGCATGGTAGTACCATGAAGAATAGAGGGAACTAGGCCAAATGGACTGCTGGTGGGGGGCACTTCACCATAGATAGCGGGGAGTTGGAGGGTAATTAAACCAATCATATTGGTATCACTTTCTTTTTCAATGGTGAACATTGGTTGGTACGTTATATATAAAATTTTGGTATGCGTAGTTTTAGCAAATGCAAATTATGAAAGAAGGACGTATCATCGGCGGGGGGAATTGATGCAAAAAATCTGAAAAAATTAGGTGTATAGAGAATTCCAAGATAAACAATGGTAAAATATTATTATCGCTAAAAAAATTGTTAACTATGGTCAAGTGCAATTGTTAATAATGGGTTCTACAGTTCCCGAGTCTATGCGGAACGAGGAGTGGGGGTAAGGCCAAGTGAGCCAAGCCAAAGAGGCAGGGAGTGTAGAGGACTCTATACTCCCTGCAAAGAGGATTGATCTAACTAGAGGCTCAGTTATACAGGACGGGGTGACGCCAGCAGAGCGGTTAGTACCACCCCATTGCCTGGCGGCGCTAGTAGGGATGCACGATATTGAAAAAAAAAATCGGAATCGGAAATATCGATATGCTAAAAAAAAAATCGATTTTGTAAAATCGATACTTCGAAAAAAAACCGACGAACCGATATATCGATATCGATTTTTTTTCGTTCAACATCGTTTTAGAAAATTCAAAATTCGCCCTTTGCATACAATTTTTCGGGAGATGGAACAAAATGGTGGAATTCGTTGGATAAGGGCTAAACCAGAAAACGTGGAAAAGTCTAAAAAGAATGGAAGAAATAACCCAATTGATTCATTATTAAAGTTTTCACAGTAGGCCGATTGAATCTGTTTCTGATTTCAGTTTAACATTCAGTGTAATTATCCATTTATCAAGATAATCTTATAATTAACACAATGTGGAAAACTACTCATTTATATGTATTTTACCACATCTATTTCGGCTTTACTTCGCAGTCAAATTGTCGGAAGATGTACGATTGCTCCCAATAGATTTCATCCTGTTGAAATAAACACCGTTGATTAATCCTTATAAGAGTTACCTTCCATGTTTTTTTCAGTGTATCGACCTTTTTTGGTTTATGTGGGTTTCCCGAAATATTATCGTTTGTAACGGTGTTAGCAACAACGGCTAATGTGGTTGTTGAGATTGATCAAACATGACTTTGCAAAGGGCTTGACCGAATTGCCGGGACGTGTTTTTAATAATATTTTCTCGAACGTATAACAGATAATATGGATACTAAAAAATCAATAAAAATAAATAATAAACTTTGGAAAATCTCAAAATAAAGTTCTTCTATTTCAATTTTGTTTCCAATATTTATGAAAAAAAATCGCAATTCGATATACCGGCCCATGGAAGTATCGGCGGAACAATATCGATATATCGATATGAAAAATCGGACGTTCCGATATATCGTGCATCCCTAGGCGCTAGTGGCAATTGCTGGGGAGAGATTTTGCGGGTTATACAGAGAGGATAGACTAAAGTAGAGGCTCAGATCTCCGCGACTGCTTGACGCCACGCGTGCGACAATACCGACGTTAGTGACTACCCCGTGTGAGGCGGGGCGCCACAGACCCTTGGGGGAGACCGTCAGCGTGAGCGGGGAGCCCTCCCCGATGTTTCGGCAGTAGCTGTCCGACCGTCGCAGGGATAAGTACGGTGGGGAAATGTTGCCCGCGCTATTTTAAAAGATTTTGCATGATTTACAGGTATTTCGGCGACTTACTATTCATTAGCAGACAATAAATGTTGGGTATGTTTGATGGAGAGTTGCCTTGTTCATGCAATTACGAGAAATTAGATTAATTTTCGAAAAATTAGACTCATTTTCAGCCCCCGGAACACTGAGCGCGGCCAATAGAAAAAAATCATATCTCTGTCCTTAATGGGGATGAAGGGGTGAAATGGACAGCAATTTGATAAGGATTGAATTCCCAATCGACGATCCTCATTTCGTCCCTTAATCTCCATTACGGGCAGCGAAATTAATTTTCAAACGCCCCCCGCCCCCCCTCTCCGCCGCCAATGCTGAACGCGCGCTATAAAAAAAAAATCATATCTCTGTCCCTAATGGGGATGAAGGGCTGAAATGGATACCAATTTGTGGGGGACTGAATCCCCAATACATGATCCTCATTTCGTTCCTTAATCTCCATTACGGGCGGTGAAATTAATTGTCAAACGCCCCCGCCACCCAATTCTGAACGCGCCCTATAAAAAAAATCGTATCTCTGTCCCTAATGGGGATGAAGGGGTGAAATGGACAGGAATTTGATAAGGATTGAATTCCCAATAAACGATCCTCATTTCGTTCCTTAATCTCCATTAGGGAGAGAGATATGATTTTGTTCTATGGCGCGCGCTTAGAATTGAGGGGGAGGCGAGGGGCGTTTGAAAATTAGTTTCACCACCCGTAATGGAGATTAAGGAACGAAATGAGGATCATGTATTGGGGATTCAATCCCCCACAAATTGGTATCCATTTCACCCCTTCATCCCCATTAGGGACAGAGATATGATCTTTTTTTATAGGGCGCGTTCAGCATTGGTTTGGGGGGGGGGGGGCGGGGGGCGTTTGAAAATTAATTTCACTGCCCGTAATGGACATTAAGGAACGAAATGAGGATCTTTTATTGGGAATGCAATCCCCCACAAATTGGTATCCATTTCACCCCTTCATCCCCATTAGGGAGAGAGATATGATTTTTTTCTATGGCGCGCGCTTAGAATTGCGGGGGAGGCGAGGGGCGTTTTAAAATTAATTTCACCGCCCGTGATGGACATTAAGGGACGAAATGAGGATCGTTGATTGGGAATTCCATCCTTATCAAATTGTTGTCCATTTCACCCCTTCATCCCCATTAAGGACAGAGATATGATTTTTTTCTATTGGCCGCGCTCAGTGTTCCGGGGGCTGAAAATGAGTCTAATTTCTCGTAATTGCATGAACAAGGCAACTCCCCATTAAACATACCCAACATTTATTGTCTTCTAATGAATAGTAAGTCGCCGAAATACCTGTAAATCATGCAAAATCATTTAACATAACGCGGACAATAATTCCCCGCCGTACTTATCCCTGCGACGGCGTGACAGCTACTGCCGAAACATCGGGGAAGGCTCCCCGCTCACGCTGACGGTCTCCCCCCAGGGTCTGTGGCGCCCCGCCTCACACGGGGTAGTCACTAATGTCGGTATTGTCGCACGCGTGGCGTCAAGCAATCGCGGAGATCTGAGCCTCTCCTTTAGTCTCTCCTCTTTGCAGTGCACTGTGAATATTATATTGTGATTAATAGGAAATAACTAACTAATTGGTATAAATTTCATGAAATAATTCGTTTTGTATTATTTATGTTTTTTGGCACTATGTTCAACCACTTTTCTGGCGGGTTTTTCATGGAAAAATTACATCCATGCACATCCATGGACATCCCTGCAGCAACATGGATGTCACATGGAACCCGAATTGCCAGGGAACGCCCACAGGGCCAAGAATCCAATTTAAAAAAAAATTAAGTTTGCCTCCCCATAAGGTCCCAATGCATTTTTCGACCCAAATTCGGCGGGCGTAAAATGGCAATGGCCATTGCACGTCATCTAGCCACCCACCCACCCACTAGCCCATCTGTCCACTCACCCACCCCTCTACTAACCCTTTTACACACTTACCCTGCAATCCATGCATCAACCAACCCAATTATCTACGCACTCAGCAATTCACCGATCCCCCCTTCTCGTACTAATTCATTCACCCACGCACAGATCCAACAATGCGTCCATCCACTCTCTTACTCCTCACTTTCAGCCATCCACAAATAAAATACAAAAATTAGTTTAAAACAGAGAGAGTCCATTTTACCCCCTATGAATTTGAAGGATTTCAACCCTCTGGAAGAGTCTGAAATTTTCAAAAAAATTTAGTGTGGGGCCATTTTACCCACACCAACCCTAACTTTTTCAAATGACGGGCACGTAACATGGTTTTGGGTGGTGGTAAAATCAGAAACATTGAATAATAACTTTTTCTTAGGGGGTCCATTTACTCGCCCCCCTTCCTACACCAAATGTCAAATATTGAAAAAATTCTGAAAATGTTAATAAATGCGAAATTCGACAACATTTTGGAGATGTCCATTTTGCTCCAAGTATCCGTTTTGCCCCGCACTCCATTACTGTGGCCCCTAAAAATTGAACTACAGTTGAATCAAACAATTATTTCACAATTTCGCACTGGTCATTACTGGTTCTGTTTTTGGGGCAATATTCAAACAGATGAACAGCTGAGTGTCCGCAATAGTCCCAGGCGCCTACACGCTGCGCCTGCGCGGATGGTGCTGCGGGGCGGGACCCATAAACAAATAATTATTAAAAATAAAAGCGATTATTCCTAAATTCGGAAATGATGTTTTTTAGGCTTCCCAAATTATCTCGCGTCGATCTAGAGTAATTCAATTTTTTTTCGAACAGAATCTGCTAACTATACGGGTATAAATAAAAAAATCATAATACATAAACTATTTAGTCCTAAATTATAAAAATCTAATCCTAAATTATCCTGAATTATTCCTATAATGCCTAAATCGGTTTCATTGAAAAATTCGTTTTTTATCTGCTAACTATTCGTTTGCTCAAGCAATCCCGGAGATCGAAGCCTCTAGTTTAGCCTATGCTCTTCGGCTTACATTTTGGCACCTTTGGAAGGCACTGTATTCTGTCTGCTTCAGATTTCTGTGGAGTTCAGCTTCAATTGAGGGTAGTAAACCACAGTAATTATCAATAATGGTGCTTGGAAGAAAAACTATAGAACTTGCAGCAAAATGGTAAATATTTTGGATGGTTGTTGTAATTATTTGATCCATTTTATTTGAAGAATGCTGAATATTACTATATGGTCAAACTGTCCGGAACAAGAATATCGTTTAATTTCGCTTTGTTATATAATGCCAAAGTATGTATTGTGAATGGATCGCTCCTGAGAAAAAATAGTTCGAATAAGTAACGTACAATATCGGAACAAATTGTTATCCCGCTACTTCAAAATTTAAGGATGATAGGGCATCACGTCAAACAAAGTGATAAAAATCTGAATAAAATAATTTGTCTTAACTTTCCCCTAAAAAAAAAATTCAGTAAAAATTTCAAGTACTTTAGAAAGCTTTTGTAGGAGATAATCAAGTTTGAAATTAACATGGGTTCTTATGGGGAAAAGCGTTACAAAAAATGGGTAGGCTTGAAAAAAAGTGATAAAAATCTGAAACTTTTTGGGTGTACTCGCAAGGTTATTAAGATTAAAATTTTTTTTTAATAAAAACATTAGGAACCTTTGCGATTTTTAAATTAATTATTTCACCCGTCTAGTTACAAAATTCCCCCTCTCGTTCAACTCGACAACGCCGCAGTGACGCGCGGCAGTAGCGGTAAATTCAAGTGTTTATCGGTGGTATACCGGCTTACCATACGTGAAGACATAGGATCATTGGATTTATGTAACCAATGATGACGTTTTATCAAACCAACTTTATTTGTATTAATTTTTGGCAGTCACAGCTTACAAATAACAAAAGTGTCTGGCGACATAATAAATTTCTAACCTAGTTATAGCCATGACATGGATCTCAAACCTCAAACAACTCGTAAACCTCAATTCAAAGAATCAACAATGCTTTGGATAATTTTTTTGCTCTTTGTAACTCTTACAACCTCATTCTCATCAATACCCAGAAGTGTTTTATGCCAGTCTCTTGATGAGTTCGAAATGTATCACAAATAATTTCATAACTTATGTCCGACTCAGCCATTTTTTTCCTCATTTGTACACTCACACAATCCTTACTACTTTTACCCACTTGCACCTGGCTCAATCTCTGTTGATGAATTTTCCGACACACGTTTTCGCTTCCATATGAACAGTTTTTTGCCATTTTTATCAAATACAATTTTACCCGGATCATTTGACGCCATGACGTTTCGACTTACACACATACATATACTCGTATACGTTGAGGGGTCCATGATTGGACGCTCCTTGCAACGTTGTCAAGATGAGAGAGTTACTGCTAGTGATAATTCTCTAGCCTGGGGAATAGCGATGTTAGCTAAAACGCACCATATTTTTTGTTAGCTACAATGGACTGTAATGCCCTATCATCCTTGAATATAAGGGTAGAATCGGACTGGTGATTAAGCTCGTCTGGAGTTTGTACATTGATGTGGTGGGGCATAGAGGCTATGTACAAACTCCAGTATAATTTACTAGCTAGTCCGACATTAGTAAATTTTTCATGTCAACTGAAACAAATTACAGAGGATGCGTACGCGTCAATAATTTATACACTTAGAGAAATATGTAGTAACACGGGGAAAATCGTCCATGTAGTGTATGAAGTTTTTCAATAGCGGTAGTGGAATAACTAGTGAAAAACCATTGATATGGGATCGTTCCAATCTCAAGGTTCCGTCATATTAATGAATGTATTTCGAATTCAATCTTCAATTGTGCATAACTTCACATTAAACGCATGATAGTTTGTTTCGGACGACTTTTCCATTGAGGTTGATCGGACATCGTCTCATAGACTTGATAATTTGAGGCAGGGATCAATAACAGTGGAATCAGCAAATTTTCTGACCGAGTCATTTTTGACGATACACTCCGTTCATGTTTCTTCTGGTGATTGCCAGAATTCTGCGTTATTGCAATACTATTTCATTGAATTGATGAAATTCCCGTAGCAGTGTATGTGAAACTGCAAAGATGGATATAAAGAAGATATGTATATAAACTAAACCAGCGGTTCAATGAAAGAGGATAGTTCAAACTAAACGCTTTGTTCTCGCAGTTTGGGAGACGCAGTTTGCAAGAATGGGTTTGACCCCAGACAGGGTATGGTACCACGAGCGACTTACGCGTTTGAACGTTCGGTGTCCTCCGCCAGCTCGATAGCAGCAGCAGTAGGTTACTGACTGGAAAATACTATTTTCGAAATTACCACGGCAAATCGATTCTAATTCATTTGCAGGTGAAGGCAATTGTATATCTTTCCAAAGTCCCTTAATTAATTATGGCCATTGTAGCTGATCGAAAATTGATTTACAATCGTTCTATTTCTCTTCTTGTTGCATGTAACCGGCTAGGTATCGGTTTTTAATTTCCCGATCTTAGGGAAGTTATTGTTATGGGTCGGAAAATCGAAATTGGAAATTTCACTTGACCTCCACGTTTCATGACCCCTAGAAACGTTTCCAACCATTTTGAACGAGATGTTTGTCTGTGTGTGTGTGTGCGTATGTGAGCAAAATTTTGTCGAACGATTTCTCCTAGACAAATTATGCGAGTTGGGTTTTTTTCTACTCATTGGATAGGTTTCCGCCTAACTTAGCCCTGATTATGTGTTGAACATAATCGACCCAGCGGTTGTATAGTTATTAACAAATTAATTGTTTATATCGCTGCGTCGTGAGAACGATTGAAGATACGAAAAAAATTATGTAATCAAATTTGTTCCACACACAAAAATACATATTTAATGTTGTATAACTTTTTTGGCGGCCACCGATAGTTTATTGTTATTAACAAATTCAATTGTTTATATTTTTGTTTATTTTATTATAAAATCCCCTTTCCTCGGAAAGGGGGCCCTTGCGTCAGTGCAAGCTAATAAAACTTTGGTTTCTTCTGATTGCGGAAGGAACTTGTGCCAAGTGAAATATGTACCGAAATAACAGAAATATCCAACCCAACGTAAGCTACTCTCAAATCATTGAGGATTCGAATCTTCCAAAGAGAGAACATGCAGTCGTAATGGACGCAATTCCTGGCATCAGAGTCCACGAGTACCCCATCGCTCTCAGTAAGATATCGAAGGAAAGCAGGATTATTCAATCCTCCAAAATCTCCAATCAACGAATTTTGATTGCCCTGGATAATAGCAAACTAGTCAACAAACTTGCTGAACAAGAAATCAAAGTTACCATCAATGGCCATGAAATTCCAGTACGTTCCTATACCTTGAGTCTGAAAAGGCTTATTCTTTCCAATCTTATTCCCTGGATACCCAACCACATTCTCGAAGCCAAAATGAAGGAACTTGGTATTACGCTAAAGTTTACTACCACACCGATAAGAGCCGGAATAAGTGACCCTGAGCTATCCTACGTAAACAAGAACCGCCGTCAACTTTACATCCCATGTGAAGAGGTATCCAAAATTCCACCAAAGTTCAAAATATTCCATGATGACACAACTTATTGGATCTATCCATCAACGGATGCTATCAAATGTTTCATGTATCACAAATCAGGACACCGAGCACGTGAATGCCCAACCACTCCCACGCAACATGAAAAAGACCCCGAAGAATATGCTGACTTTGATGACGATGAAGAAAGTTTGATGCCCATCGATGATGGCATACCAAGCCACGATGTGCACGACGAACCACCACAGCAAACGCAGAGAACTGAAACTGGCAGCGAAACCCCCAGTCTCACTACTTTCGACAGTCTAATTGAACATCCCTCTAAAAAAGTGCATCACAAACGCAACAGATCTCCAACAGGGTCCTCTACGCCTAGCTTGGCTCCTCCATGTGAAATCCATGCCATAACTCCAACGTCAGACAGCTGCAGCACGCCGACGGAAAAACGACCGAGTGGCGAGACTCCAACTCCTTCGCATGCAGATCATCTGATGAGTACCCTTGAAAACCAATTATCTCCATTCAAGTTACAATATGAACTAGTGGTGTGCAAATGTGTGTGCCCCATACGGGGTGCAAACAAAACTTCCCGATTTGGTATTCCAGCACAGCATGAGAACGCAATCATGGTGATGAGCAAACCCAACAGTGATATCAATAATTGAACTGGCGACTAATAATTACTGCACGCTATCGATTCCGTTTGATTTTTAAGTTCCATGCAAATATTCAACTGGAATTCGTCCGCCTAGTTACCCTCTCTACCTCTGTACGTTCCTAATTATCCTGCTCTTTGTCATCCTTCCCGCAATTGTCGACATATTCATTCACCAAGTATATTCCAGTTGAACTCGCGATATGTTTTAACCTATATTGAAAAAAGTCATACTGAATGTGCATTTTTGTATAAGGAGCGACCCTGGTGATATGCATTGTTCCCGTATTTCAAATTGCTCGGACGACCATACCTCCTTAATTATGCAAATCAGGGAAAAAAGTCATTTCACGTAAAAGATGTATTTCCATATAAGAAATAGTTTTCTTCAGATAAGTTTCCCGCTAACTTTAATATTTTCCCCAGTGGAACCGTATAAACAATTGCAATTGTTAATAACATTGCATATATACTTCACGAATGTCATCCAAAATGCAATCCGCTCGATTCTGAACGGAAATGCTTCGATTGAGACCTTCATGACAGCGCTGTGTTCATTCGTTCACTCACTACAGGCATAATTGTTGAGACGGTCATACCTCCTTAATTATGCAAATTATGGGAAAAAGTCATTTCACATTTTTATATGGGGAACAACTTTTCTCATACAAATTTTGCGCTAACGATAATAGTTTATGCAATAGAACGTGATAAACAATTAAAATTGTTAATAACAATATACATACTATACCAATTTCACCCAAAATCTAATCCCCTCTAAGTTACATGAAAATGCTTCGATTCCAATATTGACGGTCTCGATAGCTTCATTCGTTCGTGAGAAACCTAGGATCAAAATTACGGAAACACACATACATACAGAGACACACACACACACACACACACACAGACATCGATTCAAAATTTGTTGGGCATCATTTTTGTATACTTAAAACCCCAGTCACAGGATGAAAGGAAAAATATCGATTTCGGGGTCATTACAATAACTTCCTGAATAATCGGGAAATTAAAAAGACGATTCAAATTTTCCGATTACATATGGTAAATTGAAAATGTTTTTGTACAGATCCCACGGCAACCCAAATCCAATATCAATTGCTCTCAGCTTAACAACTGATATTCCAAAACTAATTGAAATGCTAAATAAGGTAGCTGAATTAATCACTGATAAGTAGGGGAGGGCCGGGCAAAATGGAGCAGCGGGGCAAAACGGAACGGGGGGGCAAAATGGAACGCAGGGCAAAATGGAACACTACGGAAACGCTCTCTCGAGTAGGATAGAAGACTTTTAACAGTATTTAATCTGAAAAAAATAGTTTTAATACAAAAATTGTCCAACATAATTAATGAGTTTATTGAACCCTGATTGAACTGTGATTATTGAACGCTTCACTAGGGGTGTTTTCTGCTTCTTCTGGGCCTTCCTCTAGGCCTTCCTCTGGGTTTAGGATTCTCCTTCTTCTCCTTCTTCTCAATTAAACCATTAATATACTCTTTTCTTGTGAGAACTTCTGCTCGACCTCGAGCTCGACCTCTACGAGTAGTTGGATTGTCTACATATTTAATAGATTTAATATCCTCTGGATGATGGACAAAAGCTCCTCTGCTAGATGTGCTCGGTTGAGGTTCAGCTTCACGTTGAATTAGCCTTAACCTCATTGATAACGGCAGATCATCCAGTTCTGATGATTGGAAACGTTCAGGTGGACTGACATCTCTTGGTGAGATTGTGGAATAGAAACGTTCAGGTGGACTGAAATCTCTTGGTGCGATTGGAGATTGGGAACGTGTAGGCGGGATTGGTGAATGGAAACGTTCAGTTGGACTCCATTCTCTTGGTGAGATTGGGGATTGGGAACCTGTAAGCGAGATTGGTGAATGGAAACGTTCAGGTGGACTCCATTCTCTTGGTGAGATTGGTGATGGAAGTCTGTCCTCAGCTGGTCTCGACTGAGAGAAAATTCTCATCCTCTTCCTGAGGGGCTCGTCTGATACCACGACAATTCCCTTGGTGTTTCTTCCTGAGGCGGTTGATTCTGGGGGATGGGAATGAGGCAACCGATCATACACTTGCTCACCTGCAGAATTATCAGAAGTGTATTGCTTATCCAGTGACGGTGCTTTTGGAAATGTAAAGTTCAGAGGTTGCGACAATACGTCTCCAGCATCATTCGGCTCATCGGCTTCATAGGTATCTCCAGCAGAGTTTGCATCACCAGACTGTGTATTTTGAGCAGTGTCTAGGTTCAAAGGTGGGAAGTCATGAACTGAGAGTCCGACAATTAGAGATTGCGACAATTTTTCTCCAGCATCATTGGGCTCATCATCGTCCTGGTCATCTCCCCTAATACTCAGGTGGTCAAACTGTCCATTCTCATCACCTGCAACATCCTCATCAGACGAAGAAAGACAATAAACTCGTCGATGACTGGCCCGCGGCCTAAGTAGTTCGGTGGACTCATCTGATGATGAATCTTCAGAGAGCTGATGACTATTGGCTGGCCGAAAACCAGAGCCATCCCAGTAGGCTTCATTCCTCCAGTAGGGGGTTGGGATATCAGACTCTGATCCATTGTCCTCGCCATCCTCAGCGTTCCTCTCTTTCTCCACGTTCTCAGCGTTCGCCTCATTCTCTGGATGTTTTTGACCTCTGGCTACCCCTGGAGCATCCCTGACTCCACCTAGTGGCTCTCCTGCGAGGAAATTGTCATCGGTGAAAATATTCCTGTTCAATAGGAAAATCCCACATGCTCTGAAACCACTAATAGCATTACGCTGAATTGATGCTCGCTGAAGAGCCTCTCCAAACAACTCTGCAATTTGTTGGTGGCATACAATTCTTGGGGCATGTGAGCGGAGCCAGATGGCAACAGCATTCGCATAGGCTGTTTGCAATGGACGCATGCACGTAACGTCTAATGGTTGCAGTCGGTGAGTGCAGTGCGGTGGAAGACAAATGATAATTACACCGTTAATAGCAGCATATTGAAGTACCTCCAGGTTGTATTTATGTGATGGATGACCATCACATATCAATCCCACCGGATCATCGACTGATGCCCTAGCAAAACCCACAAACTTTTTGAACCAAATATAAAAAGTTTCTTTGTCTATCCAGCCCTTGGGCGTCCTGCCGAATGTGCTGCCTTGCGGTGCGCCAACTGTGTAGTCATTGGGAATAGCAGCATTTTTATTCCCTGGATAAACAAACATGGGAGGCATATGTTCCCCCGCTGCTGAAACACACATCTCAACTGTGACGAGCTGACCTCTTTCAGCTGAAGTCCTTGTTCCCACTTGTTTCTTGCCTTTTCTGCCAATGATTTTTGGCAGGCATTTTGGCACAGTCAGCATCCCAACTTCATCAACATTCCAAAGCCGATCTGCCCCGAAATTATACTTCTCCATTATCTCCTCAAACACATCAAAAAATTCACCGACCTTTTCTCGACTGAACCCCTTGGCTCGAGCAGCAGACGTTGCTTCCGGCTTGCGTATTAATAACAGTTTCCCTCTTTTCATGAATCCTCTCAACCAATCTGGACCGGCCCTCTGCTTCTCCTGATTAAATGGGTGTTTGATTTGATTCCTCTTGGCCAATTCATATCCAAGTTCCCTTATTTCCCCAGGTGTGAGCCCATACAGGCGATTCTCCATGCAAAGCAAATAACTAGTCAATTTCTTCTCTTGCTCTTCAGTAAAGACTGGTTTGAAGTGTCCCAACTCTGAAAAAAAAACAAACCATAATGAATTAATTCTCGGCAGGTTTCATGATAGGCATAGTATTATCAAGACTTTCAAAGTGGAAAGACAGAGTTTCATTATCCATCATATTAAAATTCTATAAAAATACCAGGGAAAGTTACATTAAAAACGTCACTAACGATATCTAGCAGGCTAAAAACGCCACAAGTGCCTGGCAACATCCAGAAGACAACGAGTGAATCCACGAGGATAACACCAGCAGATAAGAGGACTCCAAGACACTGAGCTTCTTCCACTATTTCTATAAAATTCCATGAGCAGTTCTATTGTCATTCTTCCAATTATGTCATACTTCTGTCAATGAGAAACTGTCTTCTCAGTGGGAAAAATTGACGATTTGCGTGGGAGGAAAAAATTAATATGGGAGCATATTTTGAAGAAACAATCAGAACAATACGAGAACAATGGACTTACCTTTTTTTACAGCATTTGCTATGGATCCATCCTCCTGGTACTTCTTGGTACGTCTGAATAAAGTGGTTGCTGGAACTCCATATCGTTTTGCAGCTTGCCGAAAACTCAATGTGTTTGCATTTACATCTTCAATAGCTTGTTGCATTGAATCGGATTGCCACGATTGACGATCCGTTGTTCTTCGATATTTGCCAACCATTCTGCTAGCTTAGACGAAAAACATTTTTTTAATTAAAATAACCCTGCATTCACTGCAGATATTTACTGAAACAAGATTATAAATATCTCAGTTTTCAGCAAAATTCGACAAAAATACTTAGCTGATTGAGATGTCACACGAGCACTGATCTTCAACACACGACAATGTCGAACAAAGACTGGTTGTAATTTCTCCAAAAACATTGTTTTGATGTTATGCTCATTTCAATTAATTTAGCTAGCCCGCCACCTCCCATTAGTGTGGTGCGCCGCTGCGGTCCAAGTCTAACGCGGTAGTATGCCGTATTCAAACACAACAATTACCGTTGTTATTTTGTATTTTTTTTTTTCAATACAATAGAGTATGTGATTGATCTTTCACACCGCGAATCTATTTATACCATTCATTTTCATTCCTTCCAAATTGGAAATCAGAAATGAAAACAATATGAAGAAAACCTTGGAAAAATGCATAATGTAACCTCAACATGTCATTTTCAGACGGTTTTTTTATTTTCAGAGACACTTAGAAAAACAAACACCCTTTTTCTAAGTGCCTGGCAACAATGTGTGAAAATAGACAAAGTGTCTGGAAAAAGGTGTTTTTCCCCTAAAATATTCATTTTGCATATTCATTCCTGAGTTGTTTGCGCTAGTGTTCCATTTTGCCCCCCCGTTCCGTTTTGCCCCGCTGTTCCATTTTGCCCGGCCCTCCCCTACCTCAGCAACCGCCTCGGTAGAATTTCTAAGAAACTGACTTCTTCTTCTGACACTCAAATTTCGATCCAACAATAACAATGGCTGGTCAAAATTACATAGAATCACCTTGCCAGTTTTATTGTTGGTGATATGCATTGTTCCCTCCTTACCTCCTCACTTATGGAAATTATGCAAAAAGTCATTGCACATAAAAGGTGTATTTTCATATTAGAAATAATTCTTTTTTGGGAAGTTTCCCGATAACTGTAATATTTTACCCAGTTCAACAGTATAAACAATTACAATTGTTAATAGCATTGCATTTACTGCACGAATCCCATCCGAAGTTTAATCCGCTCGATTTTGCACTGAAACGCTTCGATTGGGACCGTCATGACAGCGCTAACTTCATTCGTTCACTCATAAAATTTTTTATAATACTAACTAGGCGGACAAATTCCAGTTGAATATTTGTATGGGGCTCAAAAATCAAATTAAATCGATCGCGTGCAGTAATTATTAGTCGCAAGTTCAATGATTGGTATCACCAGGTTTGCTCATCACCATGGTTGCGTTCTCATTCTGTGCCGAAATAGCAAATCGAAAAGTATTATTTGTGCCCCGAATGGGGCACACACGTTTGCACACCACTAATTTCACATTGTTTCCATCCAATGAGCATCTGAAGATGGTTACATATCCAATCTTTCGCATTATTCAGGATAATTTCAGGATATCCCTAATTTGAAGCACGGAATAGCCATGTGAACTATTGAAAAAATGAATAGGCTGTGGGTTTGACCCTCTGCGGGCCAAAATGATAACTTCCCGATGTCTGCGTGTGTATCGACTATACCTTACAATAGCCAATACTTTCGACTAAATTCACTCGAAAAAACTAACGACTTTTTTTTATGGGTTTTCGTTCAAATGATGATTAACACAAACTTTAGGTAAAATTGTTTATATTTTCACTTGTTTACATATCGAGATTTTATATGATTGTTAGTCAATTTTACGTCGGAAAGCTAAACGGTTTTCTCAGTTTCCCGTCAAACTTTATTTAAACTAATAAGGAATTTACGTAGAGTCAAAACTGAGAACAAGTCACAAGGTTAGTCCTTTTTTGTTTTCACAAATTGGAAAATATCTCACGATTTAATATTTGCGCACAAAGTTTGATTGAGTAGTTAGCCGGTCTAGCTGTCGATTACTAGTACCTCCAGAAATTTGTTTCTACCTAGTTGAGGTGAAAAATTGGGGTCTGTCCTCCTCTGTTCTTAGTCGTAGGGATAGCTGATAGTGGATTGACCGAAAATGCAATTGACTTATGTGATTGGTCCACTAGGGTTTTCTGGTCGTGCTCAAGTAGGAAAATACGAAGTGTCCGCGTGGAGTACCTAAGGGTTCAAGTATAGGTATGCTCAGGTATAGAAATGAGGTGGTTATTTAGTGTCTGCATTGAGTCGTAAAAATTGCCTAGAATTTCGAGTTGTAAAAAGTGTCAAGTTGTAAAATTTGTCTGCAAATTGTGGGTAAAAGTACCATCTTGGTGACAGACAAGATTAAACGTGATTTCCTGAGGATTAATTTTATAATGGTCAAAAATAAATTTTTATGATATGAAAAACGGTCAAACATTTCTGTTCACATTTGTTGCGAGGTCATAAATCGTTTAAAAAACATAGCCTGATGGTATAGAGACTATTGAAATAGTAAAACTAAATATTAAACATTTTGAGTTTTTTACGCGAGATATTTCCCAATTCCGAAAACCGTCCAAATATGTAACATTTGATCTTTTCGGTACGAAACAGCGTGTGTGTGGACTTTCTTTTCAATCTCCCATTTTTCTCACAATAGAACTCTCCAAATGATTTCAATTGTTTATAACGCTCTAACGCCAAAACGGTGAAAGATACGAAAAAAGGCAAAGGACTCAAAGTATGAATTTTTTTTTATAAGGAACAACATTTATTCGACACATTTTTGCGTATCTATAATATTTCGTGGGATACAGCGTTATAAACAATTGAAATTGTTAATGATAATAGAAACCAGGAGACATATATGGACTCTAACTAATCAGCTCTGAGTTACGGCAAGACGCTTCGACTGCGTCATACAGGACCTTGATCGGATAATTTGTTCACAAGAAATCGTTCCCGGAAATTTTTGGTTACATACGTACATCGGCACACACACACATACCGACATCTTGTTTTAAATAGTCTAGAAAGATCAGGAGTACCATGAAATATGGAGATCTGATGGAAAACCGATTTTTCATTTTCGGGGGTAAAACAACAACTTTCCCCTATCGGGAAGTTCAAAACCAAAATTATTTGAAAATTTTTGGTCACTAGACATCTACGATATATCCATTTTTTAGCCATCTACTACTCCATGGTCAAAAGTTACTGACATCGGCCTAAAATTCGTTTATTCATAAATGTTAATCAAATGAAAAAACGATGTTCTCGATGAGTAGCGTTAAAAAAATTGTACCTTACCCAGACTGGTAGATATGACTATTAACCCCATAATATACATCTTTCAAGGGTGCGAGGTACAAAAAAAAATGTTGTTTTTTTTTGACAAGGTCTAATCAACATAGTCAGTCGAATATTGATTTAGTATTCAGCTCTCCATTACCTGCAGACCAAGAATTCGTTTAAAGTGAACTCAATCAGAACAAATTGGGATCTAGTTGAAGCTAAGTTAGTCGAAACATATTCCAAATTTTTAGACCCACAATTCGAAGAATTATCCCCTGATAGCAAATATGACTTCTTTCTAGACCACGTCTCTACAGTAATCAAGATGTTCACTCCCTACAGAAAATCCTTCCCTCTCAGAAACATCGAAATCCAGTAGCTTGGTGGGATTCTGAATGTGACCGCTCGGTCAGACTGAGGCAAGCAGCACTGACAAAATGGTCTCATAGTAAACTCAACAGTGATTACGAAACATACCTGACTAGAATCAAAGAAACACAAAAATTGCCTGAAAATGAAAAGAAAACTCTACTTTGCTGGGTTTGCAGAATCTATTGACATACGAAAAAAATATGACATATACGTGGAACTCATGCAAAATACTCAAGAAGACCCAAGGTCAATAACAATTCACTCAATAAAGTCTCCCATCTACAATTTGAAACTCAAATGACTGACGCTCTCAATACTCTCAGTCCCCCCTGGTGCTTAAATGATCCTGACTTTCTTCCAGAGTTCATACAGAACGATACTTTAAATGATACATTCAACTTTGTTGAGTTTAATTATGCTCTTCGAATATGCAAAAACAAATGCTCCCCTGGACAAGACGGAATAGGCTATGAAACAATAGAAAGACTTCCGGTACAATATAAACTGCTTCTCCTACAGATATTTAACTTAATGTACACTACTACCTTGTACCCCAAAGCTTGGACCTCTCAATTTATCCACTTTATTCCCAAACCCAATGGCCGGGACGTCAGACCAATGGCA